>JAMQGT020001740.1:0-117500 GCA_024447675.2 Pterophyllum scalare | reverse complement strand
TTACCTACCAGCATTAAAAATGCAGTGGTCTAGTATTAATTAATTTCTTAATCTCAAAGTGACAAGGCAGGATTTATTTACTTTTTATTTTATTCTTTTGAAAACCATCCTGTCTCAAACTGAAGTTGTAGTGCTAGGAGTAAAGATTCATGCCCTGTGGGTCGTGAATGTTTGGAGAATTTAACCACAAGTTACTGAGATATTTGATTATGTGTTGGACCAGCAGGAAAACCAACACTACCATCATTAGAGCCACGTAGCTGCAGTAACAGGAAAAGGTCAGTCACATTTTACAGAATGTGCTATTTATTTGCTTATGTTTATATAACTTCAGTTAAATTATAGTGACTATGTAGTTATATTAAGTAATTGTCAAGTATTTACTTCTTCTGTTTGACCACAGATTGAATTTATTTACATGCAATTCAAATCTCTAAGGCTGAAAATCTCCAGAGGAACTTGTGGGAAAGAGAAAATTCTACGCTCATCTGTGTGTATTCATGTTTCTCATGAATGCATGGGTATTATATATACGGGGAAGAGAGGAGTAACAGTGTGTATATGTATGCAAACCTAATATCTATTTTCTGGTGTGTCAGTTCCGTTTTTGTATACAAAGCCATATACACAGTGTGTATGTGTGTATGAGTGTGTGTTTGTCCGAGGTCTCTTTAGGATTATGTGGCCCTGATTAACTGGGCAGCCAGATGTCTCCTATGGCTCTGTCCCACTTTTTTCTCTTTCTGCTCTGTGTTGAGAGATACAGATGTGTGAAAGTGTTTGGACATGCGGCTGGCAGAGTGAGTGTGTAAGCAATAAAGAAAATATTGTGTGCATGTCCTGTCCGTGAACTCTGTAATAATAACAGATGACATAGTTTGAAGCCACATTGAACCTTTGTAAGTAACCACACACATAAATACATAGATGACGAGGTATGGATGAAGGAAGGAGCGGAAGGAAGGGAGAGTTAGGAGTCGGCTGTTTTGACAGGAAAGCTGGTTAAATAGATTTTGGGGCTGTGGTTTTTGTATATGTGTTTTGTTCCATCCTTAATGTGCAGTCATGTGTGGCTTGTTGGCTAATTTAATGTTTTTTTTTAAAAAAAAGAATATATTTGCTTTTTTTAAAAACTGTACATTTTTAAAGAAGCTAATTTTCCTATTTTAAATGGGTGACAGATCAATCTCAAGGAATAACCTGGTTCACTCTTATGTTCGTGATTTCTTTAATTCCATAAAGTCAGAACCGTGTATGAGCATGTATGTATATTACAGTGTATGAGCAGTGCTTAGAACTGTTGTTTGATGTCATCTGGCCAAGATCTAAAGAGCTCTCTAAGGGCTTCTAGGGGGGGGAAGTATGTGAATGAAGTAAAATCATCAAATGACTGTTTGTCTAGGACTGGTTGCCACAAATTCAGCCCAGGAACAGATGAGTTGATGCCCCAGTTTTATCATAGGTCCTGCAGGTAACTCTGCAGCTGTTGGTGTCAAATTGCAAGCCTCTGTTAAGGAAGCTTTGCTGTAATAAAGGACATAAGAGCAAATTTCCAGTTTGCCAAAGAAGATACAGACAGATAACAAGCTTTTTGGACTTATACACTCTGGACAGGCAAATCAAAGATCAGGTTGTATGGCCACAGTAAGACATGTTTGGTGATGATCAAAGGCAGCCTTTCAGAAGAACTTCACAGCAGCTGTAAAAAAAAAATTTTTAAATCGTATGATTCTCAAGTTGATCTGCTGCCTTGGGACTCACACTATGCTGAGTTTAAGAATTGCAGGCATGAGTAGAAACTTTACATCTTTCATAGTTATGCTCTCCCATATCTCACCCCACCCACCTTCAGCACTTACTTGTTGCGAGGTTTTTTTTTTTTGTTTTTTTTTTAAGCCTGTCATGTCCGGCAGATCTTGCAAACAGAACAGTGATCTGAATGCATTGTTATGCCAAACATATTTACTATTTCAAGATGAGCTTTATAGGTTCTCTATAGGCTCCTCTTGTTAGTGTGTCTCCTTTATTTTATTGGTGTTATTTTTAACATATTGTGACACTGAGTTCAATTTAACATCTACGCCTGTTGCAAGGTTTCTGCTTTTACTCTGTATTTGGTCTGGTCTGCAGTAAGTGAAATGCAGCTAAATGTGATGCAGGTGACCAATATTCCATGTCTTAACCCTGAAAAGCTCTTTGGTTGCTTTGCTTTTTGCTTTTAGAACTATTGTTCCAGCACAATAAGACATTCAGAGAGTGGTGGAGGTGCCAGAAAGTTAATCTACCTGCTATTTAACCATGTAGTTTGTACCACAATGCAAGACTGATATTTTGATTTGGAGAATAACACATTTGGAGTGTTACCAACAGTTAACTATTGTGGAGTTTTCTGGAATTGAAGAGTAAAACTGAAAATTACTGTTATTTTCGTATGTTTACACAGTGCTTCACATGGTGGAGTCATCATTCTCACAAAACAGAGTTTGACCTGAAAACAGAAACACTTCATCTGAGAAACTGCTCTCAGTACTGCTGAAAAACATGCTGCTGAGAAACATGGCTATATGACTTTGACCTTGAGTGCTTTTGCTTCTCTTTACCCAAAAAACATGTTTAAATATAAAACAAGCAACAACAAAAAAACAGTGTACTCTTATATAGTTCATTCTGGCCTTGTTGACATGGCCAGAATAAAATGGTGAAATAGAGATTTGTCAATTTTCCTGAAGATTTTTTGCAATTACTGCCTGATTATCTGTGGTGTTAAATCATGATTTTGGTTTAGCACTACAGATGAAAGTACTGGGAAAGCAGATCTTTTTTTCTGAGATTGAAAAAGTGTACTCTTTTTAGCGTGTAATAAATCACCATATCACCACTGATTGCACAGTTGTACACAAACCATCAATCAACAAATGTGTCAGGCAGGTTTCACTGGAACTCTAAAATGACCAGTGACACAACAACAAATCAGCACTGCTAAAAGACACAGGCTTAGCATACTTGGAGAGATCTTCTGGTTGCTGGGTAGAGTGAATTTCACCTGGATAGTCTGTGCTATCTTTAGCCCTCTTTGCTTGTTGCCACTTGTTTTGTCTTCCTGTGAGTAAGCTATTGAATTATCCATGAGGTCTTAGGCAAGCTGAAGAAAGGCAGGCAGTTAATACATAATACACTCTCAATTGGTTCAGGGGAATAATAAAGACAATCCCCAGTCACGTTATCTCCTCCTCCATGAATCAGTCATGAAGTTGGAGGAAGGACTTACCCAATCCTACCTCTACCACCACCTTACCCCTACCCGATCACACCCTACTACCTTACCCCACCTCACTTTTTAATGAATGTGCATTTATAAAGAAAGGCCACTAAGCAAGAACCGAACTCTTGGCCTGGCTATACTGGAAACTCTAGAGCAGTGGTTCCCAAAATGTGGGCCGCAGTACTGCAGGGGGGCCACAGTAATAACAGAAATTCAGTTTGAAATTACTCACAAGTATGCATAGTTACATATTTATATAAATGTATTCATTATATAAAAAGTGAATTAACACTGGTAATAGGAGGTGGTTTGTTTGTGATATTACTCATTATTCTGACCTAAATTTCCTGCTATTGTATTGAGGTTTGTGATCCAGTGGCAAGTGGGTCACATATTGGCATGGGCACTTTACATATGACTGGGTAGCAGATAGCAATTTATAGCCAACAGCCTGTGTTATGTTGTTTGAATCAGATTTTCAAGGAAATCCATCACTTTCTCTTGTATTTTGATGAGAGTGAAGACAGGCTTCTAGCCAGGAAAATTTCACAGGCTGGTGCTATTGGATGACTGTGGGGGAGGGAGGCCCTGGATTTTAAGTGGGCCGCAACACTCTTGACTTTGGGAACCACTGCTCTAAAGAATCGTCCATTATCTTCAGCGACTATGTCAGCAGATTAGCTGATGGTTTCCCAGATTTGGCAAACAGCAGTCAAACAAAAATCATCAAAGAACATCTATAAAATGAAGATAAGTGAAAATTACACCAACTATGAAAATATCTGCCATCTTGTGCTGATAGGTTGTGTTGAGAAATGTAGAGCTGGCAAGTTTGCGATTTTGGATTCCATCTATTCTGCAATTGTACGCATGTAGAAAGTGTTTGGTTTTTTTGTTTGTTTTTTGGGGGGGGGGGCTAGTAAATGTATGTGTCTGTTAACGTGTCAAACCATTTAGAGATTAATATAATCAAAGACTTTAAAATGCTTTCCCAGTAGTCCTTAATGCAGTCAGTGGTGGTGTTTGCTATAAGTAATTGCTGATATTACAAAGTTATCTTAATCCCACCTGATTTTATTCTACTCCTCCTACTGTGTTCCTACTTGTCCAACATTCCTAAATTTGTTTTTCTGAGGCATTACGGTGACTTACAGCAGACATAATCCTCACCCAATTAGCAGCTAGTCGTATCACCTCCTTTTGAGTAACAACTGGCATTCCCTTGGCACTCACGCTTGCTTATAAACCCCTTACTTCTCCTCAGCATCAGCTGGTCGTGATATCTAATTCCCTGATGGTTTGAAATGGCAGAAGTGGAGGAGTTGGCTGAGGCTGTGGAGGGGTCTCACTTGGGCTAGGGACTGCAGGGTGTCAGCTCTATTGTTTGGGGCTTATTATAGAGATGGGGTCAGTTGGGTGGAGAGCCCCAGTTAAGCCCCTCTGTAAAGCCAACTCTTGAGCTAATAATAGCAGTGTTGCTCCAGATATAGAGCCCACAGGTCTGACAAGTCATCGAAATTCAACCGTATACAGAGACTCTGATATAGAGACACATTAGTTTAACTATATCCCCAAGCCACCTTGTAGATGAATAAGATGTCTATTTGTGCTCACGTCCATCTGTCGTGTATGTTTAATTCAGCTGTTTTGTCTGGCTGATTTGATTAATATGGCTTAAACTATGTTCCCTGTTGTCCTTAAAAACAAATGTTCTGACTAATTTTATCTTTGTGATTTAATTAATGCATTTCCATTTGAACTGTTACATTACCTCAGAATGTAAATAGTTGGATTTTTAATGCAACTCTATAACAGATTCAGTTGAAATTCTTCTTGGAACCCAACGTTTACTGTGATGAGTCAGGATGGTGGGGATGTGCTTGCAATAATTAGTTAGATATTTGACATATTACATGTCACACATGGAGCTTGTATAGTATGTACAGTCTGTGAATTGTGTGATGTTTGATTGCAGTTGATTTATTTTAAGAAGGGATAGAAAATGTCATGTTATCATGTCACGTGTCACATGGTAACTAAAGACATTGTATAGGTAATTATATGCTCTTGTATCTGTGCAAATGTAATTGGAGGCAATTCTGTGTGATTTAACTTTGGTTTCTTGTTGTGCTTGGGTTGAAATTGAAAATTGAATTGTATACTATGTGGGAACATAAATGAATCGTGTATGAAATAAACTGACCATTAACTTTCACTGTCATTTTGGCACTATATTAACCAACCTTTAACCACTAGATATCCAAGTTTTGGGCATAATGTCTGTGATCTATACTTCTTCTCTCTGACTTTGTGTGTGTTTTCTTTTCAGCTGGAGATGGAGAAGCTGCAGCTCCAGAGTCTAGAGCAGGAGCACCGCAAGCTGACAGCACAGCTGAAGGATGAGCGTGAGAAGAACAAGCATATTGTCATGATGTTAGTCCGAGAGTGCAAGCAGCTTGCCACACGGGTGGTAGAGGAGTCGCAGCGCTTTGATGAGCTCCAGGCTCGTCTGGATGAGGAGAGTCGCACCTCTGGCCGACTCCAGGAGGAAGTGAGCACTGAGCGCCAGCGCAGCCAACAGATGGAGGCGAAGATGGAAAAGCAGCTGTCAGAGTTTGACACAGAGCGTGAACAGCTGCGTGCTAGGCTGGGCCGTGAGGAGGCAGAGAGCCTGAGTCTGCGGCAGCAGGTGGAGCAGCTCAGGACTGAACAGGATGATGGAAAGGACGGAGCTGGTCTGTCTGCTGCTAGTAGACCAGAACCTCCTGCCACCAGTACAACACCCAAACCTAAAGCTCTGACGTCTGTTTCCGTAGCCACAGAGCCCATTAGTTCTCGAACAGCATCTTGCCAAACGGACCTGCCCCCCACAGAGGTAGAGGGTCCTAAGAAGACCCCACTCACTATACCAGTCAAACCGACCCCTGCCAACTATGTCGGCCTGAGCCTGCCAAAGACGACTGGCCGAGGGATTGTCCACAGCAGCTCAGCAGGACTGGCACAAACAGAAAATGGCTCAGAGGGCAACGCGCCCCACTGCTTACCCAGCGGGGTCAGTCCGCGTGTCCAGGCTGCCCGCTACAAGTTCCAGGAACAGGACCAAAATGGCACGGCATCCCAGAGTCCTCCAGCCCGTGACCTTTCTCCCACCAACCGTGATAACTTTGCTGCCAAGCAGCAAGCACGTCACACTGTCACGCAGGTCCTCTCACGCTTTACCAGCCCTCCTGCTGGAGGGACTGGACCCCTGCGTCCAGGCCTGCCCCATTCTGCCTCAGAGGGAGGCCCTTTTCCCAGTCGCCTGAGCCACCCCATTGGCCTCAAGTCTCCCACGGTGGCCAGGATCGACCGGGGCAACCCTCCTCCTATACCTCCCAAAAAGCCAGGGCTTTCCCAGACACCTTCTCCTCCTCATCCACCCATCAAGGGGGTGGGGGACAGCAGCCGCTCCCCTGGGGCTGGGCTAAAACCGGCCACACCCCAGCTGCCACCCAAACCGGCCTTGGACCTGGTCCCAGCCCTGACGGCCTCTCAGGTGGGTGCCTGCCCCCCTTACCGCTCCCCAGGGCCTGGCCGGGGCCTTCAGCGGCATCCAGCAGCAGCATGTTCAGAGTGCCCCCCGGTCATCAGCTCTGCTACCACTATCAGTAGCCCCTCCTCCATAAATCCCCCCTCCACCTCCTCCTCCATTAGTGCTCCATCCTCCTGTAGCTCCCGTGCCTCATCAGGCAGCCCCCTGGCAACAGCATCAGGTAAAGGGGCTCCTCTTTGCTGCATATCCCTCCAGTTCTCCCCACTGCCTCTTTTCTTTATCTGTCTTTCCAAGGTGCTAGCCTAGCCTGGCTTAGCATAGTATAAGGATCAGATCATGGTGAAACTACAGAAACAATAGCACATGGGTCAGTTCAGTCTATATTCCTGTCCCTCAAGCCTAAATTGCCTTACAAGATCCAATGCTACTTACTGCATTTTCTCTCTACTTATCACTCCTTCTCTGCCTTTAATATGTCCTTCCCCTGGGCATCTTTCGTCTCCCATGTTGTCATGCTAGCCATGTCACCATCACTATCAACAGCAGACATTTAGAACATGTCACTAGCACTTGTCTGACTGTTGGACAGAGACAAGAGGTTAAAAGAAGGAGAATTTCGGGGTGAACTGGGACAGACCAACACCCCCTGGTGCTCTCGTGTTAATATTGGTTTCTTGGTCTTTCTAAAAGTAACCCCCCTATCCTCTCTGAAGCTGATGCCAGAGGCTGCTCTCTCCTTCCCTTCCCCTTTTCCATCCTCCAGTAGCATGCCACAACTACTCCTCCACTTTCTGCAGTCCTTCCTGTTTCAGCTTCCATTAACTGGTCCGACTGATCATTTGTCATTGATGGCAGTCTGTATGCAACTTATTCATTTTGATATAAATGTTAGCATTTATATTCACTTTAAGGTGATTTTCATGCTATGGTTGTTTGCACTGTGTGGTGTGATTAAAGGTAAATACAGTTTAGTTCAACTTGGGTATTATTTTGATGGTTAGGTATAATGTTTCTGTACTGTCTGCCTGCAGATTGTCAGATTTGTAGGAGTTTTAGTAATGTGTGTTGTGTTTCCAAATATCACAAAGGATATAGCAAAAGCTACAAAAACATTAATCTAATTTGTGAAAATCTTCCTGTGAAAGGTAACTAAATATGTTTGCACATTTGCAGGTCCTGTTCCATCTATGTAGATTGATCATATTTTACAATTATAAAACTGTCTATTGTGTGTTTTGCCAAGAGCAAATACCAAAATAAAAAAAGAAATCATTAAGAATGTGGGGCACCAATGAAAAACCTGACTATGTTTTTATAGCCATTTTTTGAGAAAAAGATCAGGTTCAACACCTGTGTTGCAAATCTTTATGAAACTCTTGCACTCGATTGCACCAGATTCCCTTTAGAAATCTGACAAAGCTGTGGAGTAGTGTGAAGGAGATTCTTCCACATCTTGTTTATCACAGTTGCAAGCCAAACCATGAATTCAACTGTCAGCAGTCAGACATGATTCTGTAGCTTTTGTTCTTATCCTACTTTTGCCACCAAAACTGCAAAAATTCCAACCAGAACAACTGCAGGGGTCTTGCTCTTGAGATTTGTTGCTGCACTTTTCCTTTACTCTTTTGAATCTGTCTCTTTTTGTCTGTGACATGTTTCAGCACTGAAATTGTTCACTCTGACTTTCTCTGGAGTGCTTTTAACCCACACTGTTCAGAAACTGCCACAGTAAAACACGGTTAAAAGTATGATGACTCTAAACAGACCCAACCCTTTAGATAGTGGTCTTAGCGCAGTTGTTGGGGTTGGTAATTAGATTTTTTTTTCTCTTCTTCACTTCGTCTGTTTGTCTGTTTGCTGTGCTTAATTATTTGAAATAAGTCTGTGTACGTTTTTAATCGTCCTACTAAATAATGGGTATATACTTGTTCACTATGTGAACACACACACACACACCGTGTGTATGACACATCCACATATCCACATCCACACACACACACACACACACACACACACACACACACACACACACACACATATATATATATATATATATATATATATATATATATATATATATATATATATATATATATATATATATATATATATATATATATATATATATATATATATATCCTTTAATTGAATTTCTGGGTTGGAATTTTTACTTGACAGCATATGCTTTGAAAGGATATTTATGGAGACAAACAGTTTTACAGCTTGTAATAGTTGGTAACAAGGGTTATATTTCAGGTATTACAGTTAATCTCACAGGCTGAGTAAAGTAGAGCCTATGAAGCCCCAAAACCTCAATATGTTTCTTTACCTGTTTACCTGTTACTCCCATAATCCTACTATAATCCTACTGATTTGTGTATTACATTAAAAAAATGGGATTTTTGTATTAGCTTTGAGGTAGAGCGGCAAACGCCAAATTGATGGATTTTAAAAGGTTTGATTTCTCTGGTGACAAACAGCAGTTAGCAGTACCAGACCAATACTGATATTTGTTTATTTAAAAATCCAGTATTCTGATAGGTCAATCAGTATTCAGCAGTCTTAGTAACACATATACTATATTGCCAAAAGTATTTGCTCATCTGCCTTCACATGTATATGAGTTTGAGTAACATCCCATTCTTAATCCATAGGGTTTAATATGACGTCAGCCCATCCTTTGCAGCTATAACAGCTTCAGCTCTTCTGGAAAGGCTTTCCACGAGTTTTTTTTTTTTTTTTTTAAATCTGACCATTCTTTCAGAAGTACATCAGGGATCTAGCCAGAAAAAATTTACAGCCCGGGGTCCCCCTGGGTATTGGATGATTGCTTGCTAGTGTTAATAGCTGCACCCATTTGTTAATTGTGGCAATAGCGAGCTGCAGTCAGACAAGTACCATTCTCCTGGCAACCACCAAACCCAGACTTGTCCATCGGCTTGCCAGACGGAGAAGCGTGACTCGTCACTCCAGAAAACGCGTCTCTACTGCTCTAGAGTCCAGTGGCGACAAGCTTTAAACCACTTCATCTGACGCTTTGCATTGCGCTTGGTGATGCACAGGAAATTTCACAACTGGACTTGCACAGGTAGCAACCTATCACAGTACCACGCTGGAATCCACTGAGCTCCTGAGGGCGACCAATTATTTCACAAATGTTTGTAGAAGCAGTGTGCATGCCTAGGTGCTTGATTTTATACACCCGTGGTCTTGGAAGAGATTGGAGCACAATGATTTGGATGGGTGAGTGAACACTTTTGGCATTACAGTCTATAGTGTCACAATAATTTAGAGAAAGAAATTTGTTTGGTTCCACAACACGAGCAGTTCACAACATTTACTCCAGGATTAATTAATCTGCTGCTTCTGTTACTGTCTTGGAAATGTTTAACTACTTCAACCTCCGAACTTGCTCATGCCTGCGGCTCTGACAAAAGTCTGTACTATTGAATGTGTGAAATTCAGATATACTCTTCTTCCCTTCCATCTTGTTACACTCTTGCATTCTGACACTTAGCACTTGTAGTTGTTTCCTCTCCCTCCTGCTCTTCTTCCGCCCAGTTTAACCTGTCCTGCTCCACCTCCTCCTCCCCTTTTCAGGCTGGTGTCCCTCCGTAGTCTCCTCTCTAAGTGGCGGTGGGCCTGCTGCCCTGGACAGCGGGCGACCCCTGCTCCTCCAAGCTGCTTCCCAGGGAAATGTCACTTTATTGTCAATGCTGCTTAACCAACCAGAACCGACCACCAATGTCATCACCACTACCACCACCACCTCTACCACCACATCCATCAATACCACCTCTACCAACAACATCACCTCTGTCACCACCATGGAGAACAAATCCAGTACTCTTAATCAAAACCATGACCTCAGCCACAACCAAACCTCTGCCTTGTTTGCTGCTGCTTTGAATGGACACACAGGTAAGTGAAATTTGGCTCATGAGTGTTGGTGTTTGATTACTAATAACAATACTTTTTGTGCAAAGTAGATGTAGATGGATAGTGTAGTTTTAAGACTTAAAATTTAATAAAGAGCGTGTTTACGCATTGGGAATGGAATCCAAATGTGAGGTTTGGTGAGTGGTTGGCTGACTGACTGGCTGATTGATTTATTGATTTTTAAAGAGTAGTGCTTTAAGGGATGCCCTGATGCTTATGAAAGTAATACAGTAAAATGAAAACAATGGTGCATGGGGTCTTAAGTGACATTTTTAATAATATATATATATATCTATAAATATATATGCATCCAACATAGTTACATTTTGCATTTTTCCTTCTGTTCTTAAAATTTACTTTTTGCTGCACATTCAAGTAAAACACAAAAGGTTAATGTGTGATTTGCATTCTGTGAGACATACACACTTTCTTAGTCTGCCTCCACAAATTAGGCGCAACCGTTGTAGTGTCTGAGTTGCTTCTTCTGAAAGTAGAAATGTGATTTAGTTGTGACATTACTTTAAGGCTGTAAGACAGTTTAACCATACAAAGAAGCTCAAATAATATAGTAATTCAATGCACTGTGGTATTATTGTTCAATTTCAGGTGGTTGTCAGTGCTATAAATTTGCTTTGAGAGATTTGCATTGACATTCACATTCTCACATGCACCTCAGAAATCGGAAAAAGAAATCTGTAAATCAGAAAAATGGCTGGAAAATAGGGACTCTGCTTAGTCAAAATGTTTAAGTAATCCATGTAGAGTGCCTACATGTTCTAATAAAAATGTCAGTGTTTTGCCACCAGTGTACTGATAATTGTAATTGTATTTCTAGAAGACCATATGCCCAACAGTAAAAAAGATAATAAGATAAACTTGTTTGCAAAGATTTACTTAGTTTTTTAAAAGTAGTACTTGTTTGGAGTTATTTTAACTCAGTTTTGGTCTCCTCCACTTTTGAAGGGAGATTCCTGGCTTGTAAGGTGTTAAATGTTCCCCAATTTCACCAGATGGTTTTTAACTTTGTCTTCTGTTTGTTGCTGAGCAGCTGGTACAGACTGGCTGTACTAGAGTCTTCTTACTAAAAAGAGGAGGCAACTGTCACCAAACTATGAAAGCAACGGAAATTCGAGAGCTGGGAAACGAAAACTTTGAACTGAAAAATTCTAAGAGGAACTGTTGAGTTAGTTGATGAGAAGGTGTAGTGTAGCACTGCCAGGATGTGCTGTTTGTAGCAGCTGTGTGAAGATCCAGTGAGGACTTAAACCTGTATTGGTGCACTGCGACTCATCTGTCTGGCTGTCATTAATGAACCTGTCATGTCTGTAAGCTCAGCACAGAGTATCTGCTCATTCAGCGGACACAAACACAGTACCCTACATACAAAAACAGAATAACTAATGCATGCAGAACAGTGCCCTTACCCCCCACTCCCACACACACACACACACACGCAGGTCTTTCATGATTTGCTTCCCTGCTGAGATGTTTAATAATACTCGGTTGTTGGCTGAGGAGCATTGATCCATGAACATGACAAATGCAGCTGAAGGACAGCTGTACTGAATGCTTATATTAGGTGGGGCAACACACAGATGCATGTAAGAGCTTTCCTCCTAATTTGATCTAATCATTCGAGCCCACTTTACCTTTCCTCCTTCACTCTTTTACAAATTGTGCATTTCCAACAGCGGAGACACATTTTGTATGTTTGAAGCTTAAGTTGAGAATTAGATGTGAAAACTTGCCACAAGCCTCCCCATTTTGTTGTTGCAAAGAGAGAGCTGAAGTCTTGCCCTATTTCTGGTTTAGTTTTTAATCCACTAGCTTTCAAAACTATCGTTTCTCATTGAAGGTTTCCTTAATCACTGAGAGGCAACATCTCAGTGTAGTTTTCTGTCCATTTCTTTTAAGATTAACAGGTATGTCCAATCTTTTAACAAAAATAAAAGTATGACGGTGGCTAAAACTCATAAAAAATGTAGTACTACCACACTAAGTTGCTGTTGTTCAGATTATTGTCCTTTCTTTGTCCAATATTTAAAATATTTCGCCTTTTTAGAACATTAGACAAAAAAGGAGACATTTTAGAGGATCTGGTGATAAAAACCCACTATGACAAAATACATTGTCTGGTTAAAAGGGAGAGTTGGTGTGAGTTTCCCTGTTTCATAACACAACTGGTTCAAAAGGCCTCAACACATCACAAGACAGAGCATAAAGTTAGATGCAAAGAATTTTTTCACAAAAGACAACGTAAAAAAAAAGGAAAATGTCTTGTATGAGAGAGGGAAAAGAAGAGTAAGTGGGCAGAACAAGCAGCCATTCACATAGGGCCCAGCTCTCATCTTCACAGGTACACTCAGTCTGTCATTAAAGACAGCACAGAGAACTCAGACAGCGAAGACACCCAAGCCAAACAGCAGGACACAGAGTAACACCCACTCCCTTAAGATAAGAGTCAACAAATAAACACCTTGTCTTTTCTTGTGACATATTTCTAGAGGTTAAAGTTCTGGGCTATCAGAGCCGTTATTTGCTGTTGTTCAACTGATTTCAAAAGATAAACAGATTTTAAAAGCTCACAAAAAAATGTATATGGATAAAAGTACTGCAGGCCAGAGGCAAAATGTGTTTGATTTTGGGACGCAATGTAAGACGGTCTTTCTAATAAACACTGAAGTTGCTTTTCAGAATGATAATTTAATAACTGTGAAGTACTTCAGTGATTCATAGAAGTCCTCGCTCATAATTGTTTTGTTTTTGTTTCTTTTTTCCAACAGTACCATCCATATTACACTATCTACAGTATCCATGGCAACAAGATAAAGTGGTTTCTATGCTCTGCTGAGTACAGTGTACGGTGTGGTTCTCGCTCTGACATGTTATAATAGGCTTTCTGACAACATTCCAACATTCAAAGAAGAGCTTTGGAATATCCTTCAAGAACCCTGGTGAACTATTCCTGAAGGCTAGTTAAAGAAAATACAAGAAAGCTTGCCTAAAAGAGCTCAACCTGTGCTACAGATTAAAGACAGTCATCCTAAATATTGATTTTCAAGCTTGTTAGAAGTGTACAAATCCTGTTTTTAACCTTATATACTGTATTTCCTTTTATGTTTCCTTATTTCAAGAAATCGCTGCATCTATTTCCTGTTTTCCCTATTAAACTATGTAACACGAGGGGTGGCTCAAGACCTTTGCACAGCAAAGTAGTGTAGTTGTAGTGTGGCTGTCCTGTGAGGACCTTGTGCCTCTAAAAAACCCTGCCTTTAATGACTTCAGAAAAACAGGCCTATACACTGATTTACAACAAGTATATTAAAATTATTACTACCAAAACATGAAAGCTGATTTAAAAGGATTCGGCACTCTGTATGTGATTAACCATCGATATCTATAGGGGTGTTAAAAAATAATGAAAAATGAAGGTAGTGTAGCAAGTGGAGCCTGTACCTGTTCAAATGGCCTGTTTTATTAAAATGGACATGACAGGATTAGATATTACTGCTCCATCATCAAGCTTTGCTTGTGTGCTAAAGGAGTTATATTTCATAAATATTGTGTGGTATTTTGTGCCTTTACAGATACGGAGTCAGGTTTGTGTAGCAGCAGTTTATGATATAGTCATCCCTCTTCCTCTGTTTCTGTCAGAGTGTGTGGAGCTGCTGCTGTCTTCGGGATTGCCTGCTGATGTTTCGGATGAAAATGGATTCACACCTTTACACTTTGCTGCTGCCCATGGCCATAGTAGGTGAGCTCATATGGTTTCTAAGCCTTTTAGCCAGATTTGTCACAATTCTGTCATTTTTAAAAACTGATTTGCATCAGAAAGGTCAACAGTGGAAATGCCCATCTTAAATTTGCAGGCTGATGTCAATGGTTGCTTGTTCTATTTGACCAGTTGTCCAGAAAATACTATGACACATAAAAGAAACAGTAGCTGTGATCACATGCATGTACCTGTTTTTAGAGATTGTAACTTGTAAGGATGGACATGCAGTTAAACAGAACCTGAAGACATGCACAAAAATGATGAATGTCTTGCATTATTCTTTTTTTTCAGCAGCTAATTTATCTCTGGTACAGGTCTGATCAGCTCAGCTTTCCACAGACTTTCTCACTTTGGCTTGGAAATTGCCTTTTTTGAAACGGTGAATGTGTAGGTTATGCATATATGCATTTAGAACAAGATTGTGGGCGTGCGTAGAAAGAATAAGGCCAGCATTTAAACACTTTCAATTAATTGCATGGTTACATTTTTCTTTCCATTGGTTTATGAAAAGGTTTATTCCAACCCTCTAGAACTGATCAGTTTGGGCTTGAAGTAAACATAGTCACTGCTGACTATTGACACATCATGGTTGGTCAGTAGTAACAACATCAGTAAATATGGCAAAATTACTGAAAGGCTAACTTACTGGAGTTTTATTTGTGCTTGATGCATTTAGCAGATGTGGAGGGTTTTGACAACAGCTTGTGTGTATGTTTTTTTTTCTAACTGATTTTAGTTAGGGGTTTGAGTGTCATTTAGTAAATTCAATTACAAAAAAGCCCCTTGGATATTGTCCCTGGTTATTACAAATAAGAAAGTGTAGCTCACTTTCAACAGAGTTGGCACTTTCCTTGGTGGAACAAGTCTCAGGAATAAGTGAGGTGTGACTGTTTTAATTGTTATGCAGTTTTTTTTGGGGGGGGGGTTGAATGGCATGTTTGGGAACTTGATCTCTTTTAGCTCTGCTGTCGACAACAGACAACAGTCAGTCTGATACAAAGCCGTCCGTCATCCAACAACTGTTTGCTGAATTCACTACTCCTCTTCCATTTATGTTTGAAGTCTTCTGGAGCTTGACACGAATACTCTTTGGATAAGGCTCTACAAAATAAGGGAGACAGATTTGCAATTTTTGACTTCTTTGATGTTTTTGTAAAATGAATTTTTGAAATTTTGTTTCCCTGTACATTGTATTCCTAGGCCAATTCTATTGAAACTTGGTGTGAGTGTTCAATGTGCAAAGCTCTACAAAATGCTTTGGACAGATTTTTTATTTTCAGTTTTGTTTAATTTTTTTTTATAAATTTTTGAAGATAAACAGTACGTTCACGTTTAACTTCAATGGCTTCTCTCTTATTTATTTTCTTTTTTTAAAAAAAAGTTAATTTACAGATTAACTTCAATTACTGCTCCTCCCTTATTTTGCTGGACAGTTCTTCTGACACTTGGTATTAGTATTCATTAGGCAAAGGTCTACAGAATGTTCCAGACAGATTTTCACTTTTTGACTCCTTTTTTTTTTTTTTCAAAATTTTGAAATTTTCAAGAAATACTGTACATGGATATTTAACTTCAGTCACTACTCCTCCCTTATTTATTGCCATATTCTTCTGAAACTTATCATTAACGTTCAATGGGCAGTGGTCAACAAAATATTGTAGATTTTTTTTTTTTTTTTTTACAAGTTTTCAAAAATTTTAAGAAATACTATACATTGATTAACATCAATCGCTGGTCCTTCCTTATTTTTTGGCATATTCTTCTGAAACGAGAATGAGTATTCATTGATCTACATAATGTTGCAGACGGATTTTACATTTTTTACTCAGTGATGGGTGACCTGCAGCCAAATTAGTTTCTGTTCCAATATATCACATATTGTACAAGTAAACTATTTGACAGCAGAGCTCCGTAGGGCAACAGGTCACTTGTTTTTTTTATTCCGTTACACTGGTCTCTGATGTCAGTATTAGTTTGTGTGTTGTCACTTGATGACTCAGTACACATACTTTGCTGCAAGACAAGCACAGCTGGAGCCTCCCATGTGTGCATGATGACTAGTAGGCAGATGCTGCTAAACCACATTGGGTTCCAGTCCCCAAAGCAAAGCCAGTTTGTTTGCTCAGTTCCGTCACGACACCAGTTTAAACTGGTGGTTTTGTATAATTTAGCCTCTGAGAGTAAGAACTTCAGTAATCCCCGAAGGGAATTCATCAAGTTGAGACTAGCTCTGCTTCTCTTCCAAAACCAGCTGAGTAAAGTCAGTTTGAGTTGGAAGTACTTATGTATGTGTGCAGCTTTATCTAATTTCTCTTCTTCAAACATTACTAAAGCTTTTATTATTAGGCATGAAAGATGAGTAAAACATCTGCTCCTACACTGCATTCACTGTCAGTTGTAATCACTCACATTAATTGTGATGTGATGCCAAGATGAACCCAGTGCTTATACCCAGGCTCTGTCACAGTAGACTGAGCTACGGTGCACATGGCCAGCTGGGGAATGTGCAGTGTTGTAATATCTGATCACCATGTTATTTATATCCAAAAGATGTCCAAAAGGCATCCTTAGACACACACACACACACACACACACACACACACACACACACGCACACACACACACACACACACATAGATTTTATGGTTTGAAGTCTTTTTTTTGGGGGGGGGGGTCATGACTTGTTAGCTGGCTGGCTTGGTTTTACTCAGATGAGCTGGACTCTCATCAGTCCACTACGGAACTGGTGGGTGGTTGAATGATGTCTTCCAATGGCTGTGAACAGGTGGTATAGCATAAGGAGTAATGACTGTAAATGATTACTCAAAAACAAATACAACAAAATATCTCAAATAATTACCAGAATATATATACATTAGCATAATTAAACCTTTTATTGCTGTCATTTGACACTCTTCGTTTTTTTTTTTTTTTGGCCATAATCTTGATAAGTAAACTGAAATGGGTACCCATTAACTTGTTATATTCTGTATATCAGTTGTAATGTTTCACTTTTAGTTTAGTCCAATAAAATTCTAAATTATATACTGCACTGCTAAACAATAATGAATACTTATCAAGTTTTGGCTTGTTACTCTTACCCTCCTTAAAATACATTAACAATAATATTGTTCACATTAATAAGTGTATTATATTAATGATCTATTTTTTATTTGTCTGTTGTGACACTAATATTGGCTAACTCTAACATGCTAACTTTTTTCAGCTGTGTGGAGGTGCTGTTGATTGCAGGAGCTGCTGTAGACACAGTGGCAGTAGGGGGGCAGACATCCCTCTTCCTGGCCTGTGAGGCAGGAAGGCTGGACTGTGCCCAGATCCTGCTGAGTGCCGGAGCTGATCGCTCACTGACTACTGCGGTAAGTCCGACTATTGCTGCATAAAACATATGTATCACGTATTCATTTTTCCTTTTATTTTCCCATCCAACATAAACGTTGTCATACCATCCGTCTGTCCGTACATCCATCCATCAGTCTGGACATCTGCCCATGAGGTTTTATTTATTTTTTTATCTTTTCTAAGGATTCCAAAACCACAAGAAGTTGAGACACAGATTTTGGCATATGTTCTTTACCCCTTAATGATATGCAACACATTATTCCTGGATGTTTAGCACCCTTTGTATACTTTATCTGTTTTTATGTGAATAGGGGAGTAAACAACATGGAAGATTTCGGGCTGCTAACGCTATGATAATATATGCTAATTATATGCAGCCTTCTTTCTCATGCCTGATTGGATTAGCCTAATCATGTGATCATATTGTGTTGTGTGATTGGCTACACCTACTTGACCATTATTGACTGAAATGGATAAAGTGGGGACACCCATATCTAGCAATCAACTTAGGTCACTGAACATCTGGCAGTAGCTAGATAGTGAGAAACTGGGGAATCCCAAATTTCAAGGTAAAGAGTCGGTCTGTTTATAGTAACATCAGTTCTAGGCTGCAGGCTTATTGATTAGCCTGTGATGCCAATTTCTTATTGACTGAGCATTGCCTGTTTCACTGAATGTTGGTCAGGGATGACTCATGGCCATAAATAATACAGACTATGACTCATCATTGAGCAAAATTAAAGCCATACCTACTGCTCAGCAATATTGCTCAAACGCAAACAGCATGGTTGCCATATGATCATAGTGATGTTATACATAATCTTATGGCTATAGAGCAGGGATCCTCATATCCAGGCCTTGAGAGCCAGTGTCCTGCAGGTTTTAGATGTGTCTCTGCTTCAACACACCTGAGTCAAATATAGAAGTCATTAGCAGGACTCTGGAGAACTTGACTGCATACCGAGGAGGTAATTCAGCCATTTGATTCAGGTGTGTTGGATCAGGGACACATCTAAAACCTGCAGGACACCGGCTCTTGAGGCCTGGATGTGAGGATCCCTGCTATAGAGCATATAAATGGAAAGATATTATGTAGTATACACCCTTATACAAGAGTGCAATATGTACTTACATTTTTTGTGTCTGTTCTAGGATGCGGTTATGAAAAAGTATTTGTAGAAATGTTAAAGATAATCACAGAATATCAGTCTCTTACAGCATGCTTAAATTGTTTTGATTTAATGAGTACTATTAATATTGAAAACATATTCATGCTGGAATATGTATTAAATCTTTACTACCCCAGGGATGACTAAAAGTATTTGGATAAAAGTTTAGAGGAAAAATTAGGACAAAATAGTGTTAAGATAATAAAATGTCTGCTGAAGGTTTTCTATTATGAAATGGGGGGTTGTAACGTAATCTTGACTTCTACATTCATTTTATGTTTTCATTAATTGTGGGACGATATTGCCATCGGTGATGGGTCTTGTTATCAACTTGTACACAATAGAAAAAACTGTTGTCCTGTGAATCATATAGGTAGCCATGCATTGTCTGTCTGATGCTTAATTGTTTTTGTCTAAAAATTGCGTTTATTACATTTCTAGATGTTTTATTTACAGATTAATATTAGTTGTGTATTATTGGACTTGAGTCTTTCAAATCCAGGTTATTCATTAGCCAGTAGCATAGTGTGTAGTGCAGTACACGTTCAAGCTTCAGTAAATGTCATTTAGCTATAGCTTTTTATGGGGTCGTCCTTTTTTTCAAGGAATTCACACACTTTGCTTCTACAGTTTTAATCCACTTTTAATAATAGTGCTCTGAGCATATATTGTGGATAATACATCACAGAATGTAATCCTTTTATTAAACACACGCCTGTCCCCTTTTCCACACTTTTCTTGCTGTTTCTTACATTTAGTCACTTGTTACTAATGCTGAATCGTTACACACTTTGTCAGGATTGCAGCCTTCTCTGGGGGGGGGGGGCAGTTCTCTGACTGGTGCGAGCACTTTGATGCATAGGCTTTCTGGATTTCCATGGTAACCATAGGAGGCCGTTAGTTACTGTGACAGTGCGTGACGAACCCCCTATATTTAGTTACCTGCTTTGTTCTTCATATACCCTGACTTCCCTGCTGAGCCAGAGAGAGCTTTTCAGCATGGATGTATTTTCAGCTAAGAGAAAATGTTGGCCAGTGTTCTCAGTCAGATGTAATTAACATGGAGGCCTGAACTGGGTTAAGAGTACACCTTGAACGTGGGGTATGTCAGAGTAAATTTTTGTCACCTTTAAAGTTTTAATTTTTGTGTCCCGTAATTGGAAAATGCAAAAGGAAAAAAAACAGATTAAAAGAAACTATAATACTAAAAGACAGTGAAACATTCTAATTTAATAAATAATCCAGGAGTAAGTGAGACAGTTCTGTTTAATTGTCTTTAGATCTTAAATGGCCTAATTGTTTTTCTTAAGGATTCCAGAAACTGAAAATACAGAAACTTAGTTTATTCACCATTGTAAGTTCTTAAATGTGCAGCTGGTGAACAGAATATTACTGGGTAATGATTTTGTTTCTGTTGCAGTATGCTGAATCTGTTTTGTTTTTGGGTTTTTTTTGTTGTTGTTTTTAAGTAGTGATTTTCAGCAATTTTAGTTGTATATTTAAGCAGCTGAATTGATACCAGCCTGTGGCACCTTCAGTCGAACCTAGTGGTGCCAAGTATCACTAATCAAGTCTGTCACTTGAACTCCAACACAAACTGTGAGTATACATACACCTTTATCTCTCTGCAGGACAAATGCACAACCCTGCATGCTGCTGTGCGCTCAGGACACGTGGACTTGCTGCGTCTCCTCCTTTGCCACCCATCCCCAGGTGACCCCACTGTGGCCCCTGCCACCTTGGCACTGCCTGCTGCCCTGCTGAACCAGGCCAACAATGATGGCTGGACGGCTGCACACATGGCTGCTGCCCTGGGCCTTAAGGTAAAAGTTCAAAAAAGAAAGGTAATGCCAGAAGTCAGAGGAGAAGGCCAGAATGAAGCTGATAGGAAGGCAAAAGTAACTCAAATACCCACTCTCTACAACCAAGGTATGCAGGAAAGCATTTCTGAATGCAGAATATGTCAAACCTTGAAGGAGATGATCACACTGCGTGCCTCACACTCCTGTCATCTAAGGACAAGAAACTATAATTAATACGGGCTTACAGAAATTGGACAGTAGATTGCAAAAACATTGCCTGGGCTGATGAGTTTTAATTTCTGCCAAAACATTTGGATGGGCCCAAATTTGGCGTAACAAACATGAGATGAGACTAGAATGTCTGACTGGAATGTAAGTAAGTGTGGTTGCATCCCTGTAAACACATTGTGCAGAAAAAGTTTTCTGTGCTTTAAGAAAGTAAATGTTTTGTTTAATCTCATTGTTTTGTGTGTATAGGAGTGTCTGGAGGTGCTGTGCAGCCACAGTGAACAGGACATCGAGAGGAGGGATAAGTGCAATCGCACTATTCATGACGTGGCAACTGATGACTGCAAAGATCTACTTGAAAACCTCAGTGAGTAGCCTCGTGTGTTAGTGTGTTTCTGTCTGTGAGTTTGAATGAGCCCTCTGTGCAAAGCATACCTGTAGTCTCCACATGAATTCCTCACTGTGCATCTGCAACTATGAAAGCTGCACCCAGTCACCATGGTATGGTCTGTGGGGGAGGAGGTAGAGTACATTATCTGTTTGTCGCTGCATTAGTTGTTCGAAGGGTCAATGAACAAATCACTGAATTGTTCATGTTGTGTTCAACATTAAATTAAAAGCATGGCATTTCAACTTTTATTAGTGCAAAAACAGGCATAGTAAATTTGGTTTTATACTTCTCAGCTTGTGTAATTATACATGGTGCTGATGATCACCTCACTGTATCTTTCACAGTTTTCTTCTCTTTTCTCGTCATAGAATTATACCAGGTCCAGGTGTATCTCCAGTATTCAGGTGGAGGAATAGGGTCCATGTGTCCCATTGAGGCCTTGGAAGAGGAAGTGGGGAAGAGGCTCTCCAACAGCCACTTGGTGCTGGGGAGAGTGTCGGTTGATCGGTCAACGAGTTGGACTCAGCTAAGTGCTGCCCTCAGTCACACCTTCACCTCCCACCTCCAGATCATGTGTGGAGAATCTCAGATGCCCAGAGAGGAGGTGCAGCGCCCCCCACTAGGCCTCAGTTCTGCCAGTATTGCCTCCATCCTTATCGGTGAAGAAACACTCTTTTATCCTGCTCTGTCTGTATTTCTCTCTGTTCCTTCACTCCTTTTTCTTTCTTTTCCATGTTTTGCTTCTCTGTCTCATCTTTCTGACCTTCCTGCCACTTTGAATTCTTACATCTGTTTTCTTTCATGCCTATTCTTTTACCTGTCATATATTCTTTCTTTCTTCCTTTCCTTCATATACTCACTGTCCTTATGTCCATCCTTTAATCCGCCTCAAATCTGGTGACATTGGGTGGTGTAATCTTCTCACAGCAAACTGAAAGGGCAAAGAAAAAGGCTTGTCTGCATTTTCCTTCTGTTTATGTGTAAGCTTCTATTCTTTCATGTGTCTACTCCATTACAGTGGGTGCCTGCCCTTAAATGTGATAAAGAGTGCGATAGGTTGCAGCTTGTTGGCAGGAGTGCATCTCACTCATTTAAGTAGAGATTAATCTTGGCAGTGCCTGTCTGTGCAGTGTAAAAGGTAACACACTTGAATTAATGCTCTAAAGCACATAGAAGCTTAGTTACGGTCATATAAAGTAGTCCGCTGCAACCATGTTGAAGGCCGTCCCATCTTGGGCAGCAGTGACTATATATTTTTAGTCTGAATTTTTTTTTGTTTGTTTCAGATAACTTCAGAGGCAGGTCAACGACATCAGTATGGAATACAAAACAATGATTTTTTTCCCCCAAGATTTTGTTGTTAGTTTAGTTTGTTTGTTAGCAGGAATACTTAAGTTATGATTTCGGTGGAATGTTCATTGGAGGTGGAGTTCAGCATAACTTAGAGTTTTTGGAAGGGTTCTTTAACACTGTGAGATTGGGCAAAATCAAAAATGTCTTATCACATCTTCATAAAAACACCTCGAATTTGAAAAAACAAAAACGTAGTGGCATTATTTTGATATTCTCAAGACAAAAAATATTCCATATTCAAGGTTTCGGTTCTTGCATGTGGTAGAGGAAATTTTTAGATATCCATTCTTGGACTGCTTGTTCTTTAATTTGTTAATTTCTTTGGTAAAAACTCGTCCAGACAAAAACTGGGCAAACTGATGACTGTAGAAGAGCGCTGTCTGAAAAGACACTGAATTGTTCTAAGCATAAAAGTAAGACAATTCATTTTGTGTCTTTCTGGTGATCAGCTGTCGCCGGTATGAAGTCAGTTCTTTCTTGAGCTTGAGGCATATTTAAGGTTAGTGTTATGTGTCTCTCTGTGTGTGTGTGTGTGTGTGTGTGTGTGTGCTGCAGTGAAGGTCTGTCTAAATTCCAGACTGTTAAAAAGGAAATCGATGTCCTCTGCCTCAAATGAAAAGGACTGCTTGTCTCTCTGCTGTAGTCTCTCTTTAAATCTCTCTGTCACATATTTACTGTCTCATGCTGTTGCTGTCTTTAACACACACTGGAAAAAAGAGAATTAGCAACTGCTATGCTTGTGTGTGCGTTTTGGGGATGATGATGAAAGAGAGCATGAGCAGAGGAGGGATGCATAATGGATGAAGTTGGGGGATGGATCGAAGAAAGGGGAGGAAGATACCAATTTAGGAGAAAATGTCTTGTATTCTGTGTCAACCGGGATCAAACTGAAGACATGCAGACACCATTTGGTGTCTACTTCCTATCTGAGAGTCTGGATCCGCATCTCATTTGCTTCAGCATGTCGCATACATTTCCCTTTGTGTTTGTAGCTCAGTGCTGGATTCTTTAATGGTGACTTCTGCAGCTGCTTACACTTTTTAACTTGTGCTGCAGCTATTTGTTGTTTCATTAATTAAGCAGCAAATTGGAATTATTACACATAATCTGTTAAACAGGAGTGTTTTGCACAAGATCAAATTGCTGCACTTAGCAAGTGGATTGATTAGCTGAATGAAAAACTGGGGGTACACCCATACATCTGCTGCAAACATGGATGGTGGCCTCGTTAACTGATGCTTATATATCTGCTAATATGTTGACATTTACCTGTGTCAGGGACCAATATTTAAAATGATGGCTATTTTTTACTATTTTCACAATTTTTATATTTGACAAAATGTGGAAATAATTATCAATAATCTAGTTAGTAGCAGCTACTACCAGGCTGGTCTGGGAGCAGTGTTAGTCCCCTGACTTATGTCCCTTCTTTGTTGTATTTGCTCTGTAATCTGGTGTTGCAGCAGTGCATTTTTTTTTTTAAAGAGGAAGCTGATTGTTAGTGAGAAAACTCTCAGCCCTTTTCCTGAACAACTTCTCTCTGGGTTGAAGTGAAAGTGTAGCAGTGATCTAAGTTTGCAGTCCAAATGGAGACTTGTACAAAAGCTGTAGATTGGATTTACTCTAGAACAACATGCTGCATGATGGGTGAGAAGAACACAGTTGGAACTGAAAAACAATCTCCTGCACTACTCTTAGAATGAACACCTTTTCTGCTTGTTCCACAGTCTTCAAGTTCACTGAAACAGGTTTTCTTGTTTTTCATTTTGTTTTTACACGTAAGCTCTTACTTTTACTTTGAAGCATTGCAGTTTCGAGCTCAGTCAGATGTTTCTTGTTTGAAAAGAAGAAACATCTTCTTTTCAAACAAGCACAACCAAATACATTCAATTAATTTTCTTTCAAAGTGGTATTAAGAGGTCTCAGTTTACTCCCTGCCAACACCCTCTAATAAATGTGTGCCACAAGTAGACAGGACAGGTAAGGACAACTGCATAACATGCTGATAAATTACATAGTATGGCACTTATATGTGTATATACTGGCCTATGGTGTTCCATAGTATGTTATCATGTTAGTAATCTCTTTTTTCAACAAGTGAGTGTTCAGTTTGTCTGATCGTAACGGGTCCCTCTCTGGTTTTCTCTTCCAGGAGATACTGAGTGGTTGCCAGGACAAGAGCTGCCTGTATCCCCCTGGGACCTGGTCAGAAAGCCTCTTAGCCAGAGCATCACCATCCGCCTCAAAGGTAACAAAAAAAAAAAAAATGGCAATCAGAGTGTGTGCTCAATAGTACAGAGCCAACACCAAAATCAGAACTGCCATCACTGGTAACAAATGCCATTTGGTGGATAAAAGGGCCTAACAAATCTGTTTGGATGCATTTGCAGCGTAGGCAGTGTTGTAACAGGCTCTACCTACTGAGCCGCACCACATGAAGGAAAACTCTAGCCAGAATATTTATCAGTATAAGTAGTCTCATGAAACAATTCCCAGTTTTAGTCTAATCTAATTTGGAATAACTGAAAGATTAAAATTACATTCATAATTTTAAGACATGGAACATAGACCAGCTCTGGTCTTAGGCCGACATTTAAGTCACAGTCCATGCATAGATTGTTTGAATTTACGAAATTAAATAAAACAAGTGATATATTGGCATAAAAAAGCAGTATTTCAAAGTTAAAGTGCAGCATATATTATACAGTGCAAAAGTTATTCTGGAGCTGTGACCCAAACATGAGCAGTTCTGCCCTTATACCTGTTCTTTTTTCAAGGTGCTTGGCAGGTAGGTTCTTGCAGAGCATGTCATGCTTCTTCTGTGGATTTAAAACGACTCCACGATGTTGAGATCAGGGCTTTGGGGGGGGGGGGCAGACCATCTGTCGCAGGACTTGTTGTTCTTCTTGCAGCTGAGCATAGTTTGTTTTTTTTCCATGCAGTAGTCCAATCAGACACCTCACTGATGGCATTATGGGAAGAATAATCTATACATCTGAAGGGCAAAAGAAAAACTGAGGAAGGATCCAGAGGAAAATATTTTAGGCTGCCATGTTTGACTGCTGATTAAAATCGGACAAGTTCAGGAATAATTTGAAGCACTCACATGTGTGTCTTTAACAACAATCAAAGTTACAGTGACCCTGAGAAATCTGTACACACTTAAGACCCATATGTAAACATGCTGAGTCATTTTCATCATGGGTTCCTTGAATTTCATTAGTTTAGGAGACACAATATTCTAAAGAATAATAACTCAAGCACTGCTGTCGATCCATGTATGCTTCCTTTTACATGATAATAAATCTGCAGTTTCCAATCAAGAAAAAAGTATTTGGATGATCAATAATGGCAGAACTACTTTACTTTTTGCATATTTAATCATAACTGGTTTCTTTGAGCTAGTGTATGGTCTCTGCTTTATCATCCTTCCTCTGTAGCCACACTCGCTGACCCTCCTTTCAAAAAAAAAAAAAATTAATGCACTAATCTTTTTAACTTTGTGGCAGTTTAATATTTGTCTCCTCTTTAAGTCATCTTAAAGCAGCTGCTGTTCTTGAATGTAGCTCGGTTGGTAGCTGCATGTGAAGATGGCATTATTAAACCTTTCTCCAATATGAGCATACCACTCCACATAATTGCAGCTATGCCCTTTGCTTCTATACCTGTACATGTACAAGAGTACAGGTACTGTATGCTTCAGTTTCATCTCCGGCAATAACTTATGGTGATACAGTGATACATTGGCAATGACCTCTTTTCCAATAATGAAATATAAAAATTATGTTTTTATAGTACAGTCAACCACAAAATTCCCATAGAAATAAATAAATGAGAGCAAAAAACTGAATTAAATGGAACATCAGGAATTATTGACTGAATAGGTGTAGGCTTAATTAAGCATAATTCCTTTCAGTTTGCAGCATCAAATGACTGGAACACTTTACAAAGCTCCCTCAAACTTGCAACTTTAACATCTCTGACTACTTTCAACCATAAAATTCAACAGATTGTAGTTGACTATTGCTCATGCTGATCACCCCAGGTCACACTTTCTCCTATATATATTCATACATGCGTACAATCACACACACACATTAATGTCCCCTCTCTCCCTTATGCTAACTCATCTATTCTTCTTCTCATTCCTGTTTTTACCCAGTTGTCATCATTTACATGCATGCTCCATGTTAACCTCCGATTTATCGCTTGATTGATTGCTTTTGGTATGTTTGTATATTTATATGTTGTGCATTCATGTGTAGTGGACCCGATTTGATTGGGGCCTCTTGGCCAGGTCGTGTTTGTAAATGAGAACTAGTTCTCAAACATTTTTACATGGTAAAATAAAGGTTTAAAAAAAAAAGGCTGAGGCTTTGGCTAATCGCACCCTTTTTACGCAGCACATTACAGATAGCAACACTTTTGATATCCTATATCCATGTAAATGATAAGCTAGAAGTTCTGTTAATGAAACATACAAAATTCTGATTGTCAGAGAAAATTGAGGCTTGTTACTATCCAGAAAGCAAACTGAGCCTCCAAACTCTTTTTCTTTCTTGCACATTAACAGCAAAAATGATCTGATCACTACTGTCAGAGATTTGATGTACATTTGTTGTGGTAACTAAATGTGCCACTCCTTTCATATGTCATGGTTTTCAGGAATTAAAAAAAAAAGAGAGAGAGTATTTGAAATGAAGAACAAACGCTGAGACAGGCGACTCCTTTATTTATGACAGCGTGAGCTGCACGAATCATGTGGAATCCTATCTTATCAGTTCTAATTGAGACCAGTTCTATATGTGGTTGCTTTTCTTGAATTTAATGCAGATGAGTTGCTGGTAGATGTACCTAAAAGTAGCTCTTGACACCCTGAAATTTTCATTGAAGCCATTCCCATTATCTCCACAGTACGGAGATACATATCTTACAGAAGCAGCGGCCATTGCTTCACAAAAAGCCTCATTTTAAACAGTTGTCTTTTTTTCTTTACTTTCATTGTCATCCTCTCATTGCCTTTAACTGCATGTAAATGAAGCTGTAAACATGGCGCTGCCTGACTTCAGTGACAGAGTGGGACTGTTTGCATTTGAAGCAAATGAACTGCTATATTTTACATGGAAGATGTTAAAGATTTAGATATTTAGATATGGGTCTAATGTTTAGCCACGTCGAATATTATGACAAAGCTGTTCATATAGTTTAGGTGTAACTCTCTGAGGAAGGATGAGTAACTTGAGTTTCCTCGGGATGTGGATTAAAATCTCTCAGAATTGTAATTCATCCTGCTCGCTGATAGAAAGCATTAAGAGCTATTAAGTGAATAAATAACCACACAGACCATACCCTCCCTCTGCTCTGATTAAGTGACAGCAGTGCTTACATTTACTATATTGCAGGCTTGCAGCTAAAAGCAAAGGGTTGGTAAATAATGTGGGCATTAAACATGCTGCTTTTTTCATTTTTAGGACAGTCTTATTCCAAGGGTACCTTGAGGTTCTTCTGTGTGAGCTGACACCGAGCATGTAAACCAGAGCAGATTTGGGGATTTATTTGTGTGTCTGTGGGTTTTTAAAATTTATTTATTTTGACAGGTCTGTCTGAGTCATCTCTCGATGAATTGGCTCTGGAATCCCTCTTCCCCCTGCCGCTGCTACACAACTATGTCCGCCTGGTAAGCACGCACATCGTGCACATTTATGCAAACACACACACACAAAGGGGTGTGAGGGATTGAGGGATTTGGTGAGTAAGAAGCTGGGGAAAAATGAGAGGAATTGGGACACCTTTAGTGAGAGAGATGGCACTGAAGGAGGAGGGGATGATGAACAGATGAACGGAAATGGGAGGCACATCATTTTCCAGCAGCTATACTGCCCCCTGCTGGCTGCATCAAAGCAAGCTTTTTGTCATCACAGATGTTCGTTTTACAAAAGGGGAAAAAAACAGGATAGCAAGTTTAGACAAAAGAATCAGTGACAGCATGAAGAGGCAAAAGAATTTAAAAATTTTCACATGGTTTTTGTTAAGCTGTAAGCACCAGATGTTTGGTGTTTGGCAAAATAAACATTATTAGGGTGCCAGGGTGGCTCAGGACATGAGCAGGCGACACAGGTTCGAGTCCCAACCTGTCACCATTTGTCCTTCTCATTTCTTCCCCCACATTTCTGTCTCTCTCCACTGCTAATACTGTCAAATAAAGCCATAAAATGGCCAAAAAATATCTTAGAAATAACCAATCACAGGGCAGCAACCCAATGCATTTAGCCATGTAGACATGGTCAAATGACCTGGACCAGCTCAAAGGGAGCATTAGAACAGGGAAGAAATGTGATTTAAGTGACTTTGGCTGGTCTGAGTATTTCAGAAACTGCTGGACTGCTGGGATTTTCCTGCAAAACCATCTGCCCCGTAAAAGAGAAAATATCCAGTAAGCATCAGTTTTCTGGGCCCTTACAGGTGCCAGAGGTCAGAAGGGAACTGCTTTGAACTGATAGGAAGGCCACCGTAACGCAAATAACCACTTGTTTGTAACAAGGTGTGCATCACAACATCCAATCTTAAGCAGATGGGCTACAGCAGCAGAAGGCCTGTCCGAAGTCGGCTAAGAACAGCAAAAGGCTGCTGGTTGGGGTGTAATGGTGTGGGGTACATTTTCTTGGCACATTTTGGGCCCTTTAGTACCGTGGATATGCAGCTGACAAATCTGCAGCAACTGCATGATGCTATTATGTCAACATGAGCCAAAGTCTCAGAGGAATATTTCCAGCACCTTGTCGAATGTATGCCACAAAAATTAAAGCAGTTCTGAAAGCAAAAGGGGGTCCAACCTGGTACTAGCGAGGTGTAACTAACGTGACCAATGAGTTTATATAGGCAGGAATAGCTGGAATTGCTATTGCAAACAGCTCAGCAGGGTTATATGTAGGCAGTGTCATGTTATCACACTCTTCTCAATAGTTTTGCTTTTTTGTTGGCTCAATCTTTGTTTAGGTGGAGCAGTACGGTAACCTCATCTTTCATGGGCTGCAGGGCAGCTGTCAGGAGTACATCGCCGGTCTGGTTGCTCGCTGCATCAAGGTACCATGGCTCAAATGCTTCTTCAGAAAGCTGCAGTCTCAATGAAGTGCTACATTCCAGTTTTTAAACCTGACCACTCTGTGTGTGTGTGTGTGTGTGTGTGTGTGTGTGTGTGTGTGTGTGTTTGTCCAGTCACGTGAAGGGAGGGTTAGTGTTGAGTATCTGGGTGGGTGAGAGAACACAGCTCTATTTTAAAGTCTCATAAAAGCAAAATCATTCATGGCTGAAGTGTAATTGTGAGTTTCTTCCATCCCAGAGAGTTCTGAGATTTAAAAGCCTGAGGAAGTTTGGGCCTTTTAACAAAGTTACATTTGGCTTTGTTGCACAGGGTGATGCAATGAAACAGAAATGGCTTGCAAACAGTGTCTCATTACAACACGATGGAACACACCAAAGGCCAGACACTGGTCCTTCCCACAGGCCACAGATTTAACAGGAATAAGGGTAACTCACACAGTGGAACTCATAATCCAGCAGTGAAAAATGTATTATTATTTTTTTAAATTCGATCTATTCTAGCTGTCAACACTGTTTGGATCACTGCTGCTCTCAGGTTAAACTGAGGCATCAGATTCTGTTTTTTCTGGTGCACAGAAGCCTGATGTGAGCACAAAAGAAAATCTGGCAACATGAAAAAACAAACCCTTCTTCTTTTATTTTATTTCAGTGTGAGGTTAAAGATTTGTGAATTTGGAACAGATTTTGTTTGCACCGCTTTCTTTGAAAAAAATCTCAGTTTGTAGTGAAGCCGTTGGCACAGAAGGCAACTATGAATATGTAGTTATGTATGTTCAGTGCAGCTGTTTCTGTAATATGTTGAGCCAGACTCTATTATGTCTAGCCTTTGTTAAACTAGAAAGTGAAATTCTCAATCACAAGAGCAGCATTAACCATTAACTGCCTAAGCACAGGGAAAGCCCTGTACAGCTTCCACTGCACCACCATGCTGCTATTGAGTCTAATTAATAATGTGACAAGGCCGAATTTCTGGTAGTTGATTTGTATTTTTGGCACCTGTTTTGATGTTTTCCTACTGTGTTGCTTTAGTTATGACTGCTGATTGTGATTTATCAATCTGTGTATTATACTGATATACTAGAGTACATAAAACGCAACGAAAGGACAAAAGAATCGTGTCTTTGACAACACTGATATGCCTGGAAAAGCCCTTTCTTCTCATTCAAATTCTCCTCCTACTCCATTTCGCTCGGCACGTAGTAGCAGCACAGTTCCTTTGTTTCCATGACAACGGGCTTCCTCCTCACGTCTTTTTGCTTCTTCACCCACCCCCCACCAATCTTCTTCTCTGTATCCCCATCAGTCCAAGCAGAAGGCAGTGGGGCTCAGCTGTGACGTGGTGAGGGTGGAGGTGGAGGAGAGCCTGACCAAAGAGCATCTGCTGGAGACATTCATCAGCTGTGGTAGGAAAACACACAAGCAGACACACTCAGGGAAAGCTTTAAGTCTGACATAACACACACATGCATGTGCAGGTGGATGTGTACAGCACTAACGGGCATCAGTAAATAATGAATTTATTGATGCACAAATTTTGAACCGAAACATTTTTTTTGTTTGTTTGTTTTTTTGATAACCAGCAATAACTTTGGTAACAGATTGATTGGGGGGAAAAAAAGTCTTCCAGGCACTAGTTTAGTTCAGTGTGTAAGCATGCACCCATATGTCCTGTATATGCACGTACTGCACTTACCTGGGTACGAGTCCCTGTTTTCTCTCCCCCTCCTCCCTGTTTCCTCCTCTCTGCTACACAATTGAATAAAAGCACAAAAGACCCCCCCCCAAAAATTAAAAATAAAAATAAATAAATAAAAATAAAATTCTTATACTTGCTGCATGTAAACCAAAACCACTGAAGGGAAAACAGTCAGTCCATTTGTAAGTTTGCTCACTTACAAAGAAACTAACACACACTGGTAACACACTACGCCACAATGGACTGCAATCTTGCCGCGCCCGCAAGGTCTGCCTGCTCAAGAAGGTACATGCACAGGCTTGTCTTAAGTTTGCCAGTGAACATGCAAATGATTCAGAGAAGACTCGAGAGAAAGCCCTGTGGTCAGATACAACCAAATGCTCTTTGGCATCAACTCGACCCGCTGTGTTTGGAGCATAAGAAATGCTGAGTGTGAACACCGTCGCCACAGTCAAGCACAGAGGTGGAAACATTATGCTGTGGGGCTGTTTTTCTGCTAAGGGTACAGGATGACTTCACTGCATTGAGGGCTACATATCGTAAAATCTTGGATGAGAATCTCGTTCCCTCAGCCAGAACACTGAAGACAGGTCATGGATGGGTATTCCAGCATGACAAGTTCAGCAGGGGATCGAATAATTATTTCCCCCACTGTTTGTACTTTAACAGTCAGTTAGTGAGGTGAGAGGCAGTCACTCATTTTCCATTCTTAACTTAAAGAAGCTTAACTTAAAGAAGAATAGTGACCTAAGGCTGATCAGTGGCAACATTTTTGTACTGAGTTTTAGGAACATGCAGTTTTCCCTTTCTTTGTGTTGGTGGTGCCACATGTTGTCTTGCTGCTGTACCTTCTTGTCCTTTTACTCTTCCAGGTTTCCTGGTGCCGGTGGGGTCAGGAGTCAGACTACCAGCTCAACATACTAATCACTGTGGTGGTGGTCCTACTGGAGGGGCTCGAGAAAGCGTCATCACTAACAGGCCTGCTAGGAGACCTCTGCGACAGTCTGGACAGCAGGAGCGTTGCTTCATCACTGGTCCTGAATACTGGTATAACTGCAGACAAACTCTGGCACAGATAAAGACACTGTAGGAAAACATACTGTTTAACACTGTCATGTGTACACTTATTATATGATGATTGCATTATAGCAGTGGTTCACAAACTTTTCACAATGAGTACCACCTCAGAAAGTATTTGGCTATTCAAGCACCACCCTTATGACCGGTGCTGTGCCGAAAAGTGATCATCTGCCAGAAAGAAAGAGGTATTTTTGACACGTTTCACAGATTATAAGTAATTTACAATGGCTAGGGACTTTTATATTTTATTTATTTATCAGGCTAAAAACTGTCATTGACATTAAAAATTTCTTTTTAAAGAGATATCTGACTAAGAGGGCAGAAATCACAACAATTACAACATCATAATTCTATAAAGATATTTTAAGTGACTGGATTCATTATAATGTAGGTACAATAATACTGAGTCATAAACATACTTGCAAAACAGGTCATTTCTTCATTTTATATAGAAGTCATTCATAAATCCATTTGACTGCACTTTTTTTTTAACCAATATAAGCAAACAAATGATACATTAAAGCACATAGAAACATCAGAAATCACTTTATGGCACCTCACAGTCAACATGTGGTTATTACGGTAGGAAAATGGTGACACATACTTCAAACATATCAGCATTGATATGCTCTGTGTTAAAGGATTAAGCTAGCCTGGTACATTTTTAGCCTATTGGATGATATAAAAATGAATATGCTGTTTTCAACAAAGAAAAAAAAACTGGTTTAAACTAAATTTTACTGATCTTCTAGTTCAGGATATTAGATCGATTTTTTTTTAAATTATTTAATCTAAAAAAAAAAATTCTTGTAAACTTCCCACGTATCACTAGAGGGAGTCCAAATATGAGTACCCCCGTTTCAGAACAACTACATGCTCTAAACCCAACAGTAGCTCAGTTCTGCTACTGTTTATGTGATTTCTGAGTGTTGTATTTTTTTCAAACTTCTCCTTGGCTTTTAATGGGGACGTCGTATTTAGTCAATCTCTGTTTATGGCACCATGCTGAATTTCAGTCTTTTACCACAAGAAACAAAATGTACATTGGCTAATCTGTCCCAAACCTCAGATGTCTGAAAAGGGTCTCAGTCTGGAGACATCGAGGTACAAAAAATCAAGTCACACTAATAGCGCCTCCTAGTGGTAACAGGAAATCACAGGAAGGTGATAAACGTCATCTACGAAATCTTCATTGGGTCTACACATGACATACAACCCAATTACTCAAAGAAAAACAAAAAAACCAGCGGTTTCTGTAGGAAGTATTTTCTTTCTATCAAACTGCATCCACCAACCAAAGAAAGCCTGGCCAAGGGGGTTGACATTAGTGTTTTTATATATGTCACAAGCAGGGACCTTTTGTCACATGCTTTATTTTGCAGAGTAATACGGCTAGCAGGAGTAGTCAGGAAGAAAAGTAACTGGTTTCTGTGTGAAGCTGCTCCCAATAAAGGTTAAGGATATTTTGAGTAACCAGGTCATGATTTTTTGAAAGAGACATTGCTGCTGAGTTTCTCAAATTTATTATTTGGACACTTTCCACTATAAAGAGTTCCATTTACAGTTGATGCCTCACAATTGGATGAGTTGCACCGAAATAGTCTAAATGGATAAATAGTGCTACAGGAGAAACATGTATTTCATTTTTGGGTCAATTGTCCCATTAAAAGCAGACAGCTATATAAAAGACTGAATAGGAGCATAATGCCAAATATATCAACTTTCTCTTTCTGTCCTTCCTCCCCTCAGGTCCCCACCACTTCCGACAGGGCAACTTTCTGATTGCAACATTGTCAAAACCCCGCCTGCAGGGAGCGGAGCTCTGTCTCCAGCAGCATTTCCGCTGGGTCACTTTTCGCTGGGATCAGGAGCCACTGCATGGCCTGCTGGGAAGGCACCTCCGCAGAAAGCTCCTTCACAAGGTCAGACAGAGGTTTAGCTGCAGCTGCCATGACGGCATCATTTTGGTGGATGGCCAGTGAAGTGCTGCTTTGTTTTAATCCAAGCCAAAAAACATCCCAAACAAGCCTGAACATTAGAAATGGCTCATTAAGAGTAATACAAGGAGAAATGTTCAAAAACAGCAGAGCTGTTCAAAGGAAACTCGGTCTGTGATATTCCTCCCCATTTGTTCTTTTAAATGTTCACTTCAGCCACATGGTGTTTAATCATAAGAATAGAAGCAAAAAGTGGCATATTTATTTCTGCTGTCCTTCATCTTTCCCTCAGATGGGGACTGGAGTTTGGTCTCCTGATGGCGTCATGGAGCGGTTGGTGTTGTGGGTGAGCCAGGTTTGGCAGCAGCTCAATGCCTGTCTGTCCCGTCTGGGGACTCATGAGGCTTTGCTGGGCCCACAGCTCTTCCTGTCCTGCCCTGTGGTCCCAAAGAACACACAGGCCACTGTAAGGTGTGTGAGCGTGTCTTTTTGTAGAAACGTGTTAGTTAATGTTAAGATAGTTTAGGTTGTTTGGGGATTTAGTTGTGATGTTTAGGTTTTTAGGAATGCATTACATCTACTTGAGTCTTTAAAAATACTGTATTATTTATGGTATGAGTATGAGACAATGTTCTTTACAATTCAGTACCTTTTCAGGTGTAACCAGGCTGCATTGTGTCAGCTCCATTACCTCACTGTTGAATGTTGTGCTCCAATGCAGCTACCATATTGTTACGTCTCCTATTGCATGTTCTAAATTTAACTGATACCACATCAGTACTGACCAGACATGCTGCAGCTAGAGGAAAGTGTACAGGAAACAACTTCTGAGAAGAAGAATGGAGAGTCTGACTATGAAGCGTGTGTGTGTGTGTGTGTGTGTGTGTGTGTGTGTGTGTGTGTGTGTGTGTGTGCAGGTGGCTGGCACGTCTCTGGAATGCTGTGGTTGTCCCCTGCGTGGAAGAAGCCATCATCTCCCGGGTAACAACCAAGCGCTCCTCCTCCACGTCCCATTCTTCTGCCCCCTTATCGCAGCGACCGTCTCTTAGCAACTGTGGACTGAGTGCCGGACAGCAGGCTGTGGTGAAAGCCGCTCTCAGCATCCTGGTCAACAAGGCTGTCCTCCCGGGCTGCCCCCTGCCTCGACACGGTGCGTGGGTGTCACATATAACGATTGGCTGTTGATTCACTCAAGTTTGAGCCACTTAAAAAGGGAAAAAGAAATAACTGAGGAGGGGAAAACATGTCATGAGATAAAACATGCTGATGGACATTTTTTTCTTCGTTCCTCAGAAATCGACAGATACCTACTAGAGTTTCGGGGTGGCACCTTCCCTCTGTCAGCTGTTGGCCCCTATAAAGGAAGTGTCGGTGGTGGAGGAGGTAGAAGGGGGCGGGACAGCGGCAAGTTGAGACGATCCAACACCAGCCCTCGGAAGAAGGGGACCCCCGCGTTAAACTGGAGCAGTGGTTCGTTCAGAGAGGGTAAGAATGCTGCGCTGCACCGGATCATGGGGTGACATTTTCAAACCTAAATCAGTTTTTTTTTGTCTTTTTTTCAAAGCTTTTCCCTCTTGTACATTTACTCAACTACTAACCTTTGAAGTACTTGACTTGATTATTTCTGTTTCCTGTTACTTTATACTTCTACTACACTTAATTTATCTGGGCAGATTTGATTTGTTATAAGCTTAAGTTTTACAAATTATTTAGATTGTTACATTACAGATCATAAAATTAAAATATTTATCACTAATAACTGAAGGGTCATATCTAACTAGCTCTGGCTCATGTTATGCTCGGGAAACTGACACACTGGAATTTTTTTTTTAAATATTAATTTCTATGATCAAAATGATGCCTTTGATGGTTCTGAATATAAATGGTCTCAATTTTTCCTCTTTATCCCACACACCAAGTCTCACACACATTCATACAGTATTTCTTATTTTAAATCTGTGCATAAGCACTTTATCTAACATTCACATGCATGGATGCTTTGGGGCAGCTCAGGGTTCAGTATCTTGCCCAAGGATATTTTGACAGACAGACTGATCCACCAACGTCACGATTGGTAGATGCCACAGCCGCCCCAACTCCACCAATTATACTCATATTCAGTCCACCGTAGGAGTGAATAAACAGATGGATTCGATTCAATTCAATTCAATTTTATTTATATAGCGCCAAATCACAACAAACAGTCGCCTCAAGGCGCTTTGTACTGTGGGTAAAGACCCTACAATAACACAGAGAATGAGCAAGCACTTGGCGACGGTGGGAAGGAAAAACTCCCTTTTAACAGGAAGAAACCTCCAGCAGAACCAGAAACCTCCAGGTTCTGCGTGGCAGAATTTAGGTTTTTAGTCTGGCATAACCCAAGCACAACACGTCACTGCTCTTCAGATTTGTCTAGGAGCTTGACCCCTTGGTTAAAAACAACCACACTTCCTAGCTTTATGTTGAGTTGCAAAAGTAACTCCACCTCAGTAATATTGCTTTTGAATAGATGCATCAGTATGTCAGACTATAACTGTATGTACTTATTTATGTGAATGTTCATGTCATTTTAGGAGTAGCTTTACTTGGATAATTTAAAGGTACTTGTTTGGTGTCTTGACATGTTATGTGTTTCAACTTTTTATCTGTTCCCATCATTCAGTTCGTCTTTTTCCAAACTGCTACTATAAATAAGAATGTTTTCTTATTGACATACCTGGTTAAATAAAGGTTGGATTGACTCACTGCACCATCTTGAGGTACATATTGGTATTACACGAAACTGTGGCCCAACCCACGTGCAGTCGATATCGCTTCAGCACAGCACAGCACATGGAAGTTTTCGACATTAACCTTTTATTGTGCTAGAGAGAAATTTCAAACAGTTTCAGCAAGATGAGAATTTTTTGTAACTTTACAAAGTTACAAAATAATTCCAGGTGGCCTTTATGATACTTTGGTAAGTAAGGGATGTCTTAGTGGTTATTTTGTCACATTCTGATAGCTTTAGTTTAGGAAGGTTTAAAGTATTTTTTACTTTAAACCAGCTTATTTTAAACTACATTGTATTTTTACAGACAAGGTGTAACAGAAAACAAATGTATCGACAGAAAATGTAAGAAGCAGCGGATGGCATGGGCTGGTTCAGTGCCCAGGCAAACAGTGATTCCTGTCATTTACATTTCAGAAGTGCTCTGTGATTGATGGGATATTACAGCTCCAAAGGCAGGATGCATAAATCATGGTTTCATTATTTTTATCAACTCATTTCCTTTTACATTCCACTTCAATCCATGTTAGTTTTTAACTAGTGACTGATGAACTCAACAGATACACTGTTTCAGTCAATGTCTTTGCAAGGTGAAGATCTGAATGTGATGGAGCACTAAAAGGCTGGATAGGATACACCAACAGTGTTCTCTGATGCTTTAGATAAAACGACTTTCAGCCACATATGAAGAGCTTTTCAAAATATGATGGGTGTTGCTGATGAGGTGTAAGGTGTGAAGGTCTAGATTAAGAAATTTGAAAGCCCTGATTGGGGACACATGTCCATCATCTCCACAAGGTGGCACTGTTTAACAGGCCTAACCTTTTCTTTCAGACAATGTCCTTTTTCCTCAGGAGAATCCACAGACCCTTATCTTTTATATTTGAAAGCAAGTTGTTTCCTGTGAAACTTCTGGCAGAAGGCCTGTTTAATCCTGACAGAACTGTTTGTATCAAAAGACAGTTTGTTTATTCCAAATTTTAACCGATCAGTAGTGTGTCAGTCGAGAACTCCTCAATTCACCGAAACACTGAAGGTGTTTACTAAAACCAAAGCTGTTGGCTCTGTTCTTGTTGCCATTTGAGTGAACTACCCTTTTTCTTTCCTGTTTAATTAATAGCACAGGACGTAAATATCTATGATTTCAGGTTCTCTGTCAACATCTGACGTCAGCTTCATCTCCAATGGCAAAGTCCAGAGGTTGGTATTTTATCTGTTGATTAGTATTAATGTGCAGCACTGGTAAAAGCATTCAGCATTGCTCCTAGATTAAAATGTGGACAGACAGTACCTGCAAAGTAGTTATGTCAGATGTCCCTGCATTTTTAATTTATTTATTAATTGATTTCTAGGGAGCCTGGAGGTCCTTCTGTTTTCTCTGACGATGAGACAGATTTGATCAGAGAGCTGCAGACAATGTGCTCCAGCAAGTCTGAGCCAGACATCACCAAGGTACTGCTGCTCACACAGGTCTTTCTCCAGACACTGACACAGTGGATTTACTCTAACCTAAAAGAGGAGTTTCAATGCTGGAAAGTAAGTTATGTCATCTATGCAGTGGAAAGGTGCAGTAAATGGGGATTTATGACCAGGACAAACTGAAGTTAAAGGTTGTTTCAGCAGTACGAAAGTAGAAAATCCTAAAACAAACAAAACACTTTGCGATCCCAAAGCTGCTGCTGTAGCTTGTGTTGGACCAGTTTCAGTAAACCCATGAACCTCTCACTGGGTATTTCTTTTTCTTGTCTGTCTGAAAAAGTTAAGTTTCTTTTTGTGGTTTACTTTTGACATAACATCATTTTTTTTGTTACTGTTTTGCACATTTTTGTGTGTTTACAGTATGAAAAATGTATTAATACCTTTGACACAGCATGTGAGAACTGTGGATTTTGAGACTGACAGGTTAAAGGAAGAGAGTATAAGACAGGTGATTTTCTGTAGCTATGATTTACAAATCTAAATGCTAAACTTTAAACCCTTAAAAAAGCCAGTGTGCTCCCATCACTAAGCACTTCAAATGCAGTCACATTTGCTGTGAACCCCCTGACTCAAGCATGGACCTGCAGATATGTCCATAAGCATGTGAACAATGATACTTTTTTGTTATAGGGCCCAGGTGCACCACCACCAGATTTTAAATCAAACAATCAAGCTGTTATTGAAGTGAAGACTTTCATTAACTCAAGGGTTTAACAAAAGTACTGCAATAACTGTTTAGGAATGTAGCCAAATGGCTTTTACTGCCTTCATTTGCTGTGTGTTTGTGTGCTTGTGTATGAGTTTTGTCTTCAGTGACTGCAAAGTATGTTCTGTTGGGTTATATCGGATGACTGACTTCGCCATTGAAGAATATTCTATTTATTTGCTTTGTGAAACTCTTGTGTTGCTTTTTCAGTATGCTTTGGCTCCTTATACATGCGCACAGTGAAGCATTGTTCAGTGAGTTTTACAGCATTTGGCTGAATCTTAGCAGAGACGATAGCCCTGTAGGTCTGTGCACTAAACAATTCATCCTTCTACTTTTATAAGCACTGACATCATCAATAAACATTAGTGGCCCGGTTCCATTAGCAGCCATAAATGTTCATGCCATAATGTTGCCTCCCACCGTGCTGATGATGATGAGCTGTTCTTTTCCTGCTCCATACTTTTCTCTTCCCATCATTCCGGTACAAGTTAATCTTGGTTTCATCTCTCTGCATAAGTTTTTTTCAGAACTGTGCAGGCTCTTTTATGTGTTTTCTGGCAAAGTTTTCATCTTCTTGTAAACCCTCTCTATTTCCATTCATAAAGGAGTCTCTTGATTGTAGACTTACTCCAGAATGTTCTTGACTTGGCTAGATGTTGTGAAAGGGCTTTTCTTAAACAAGGAAAGGATTTGTGATCATCCACTTCAGTTGTCTTCTGTGCTCTTCAGGGCCTTTTTGTGTTGCTGAGCTGGTCAGTGCATTACCTCTGTTTAAGAATGAACCAGGCTCTTGGCCTCATGTTGAGCGTTCCCATGAATAGGTATCAAATGCAAGTTCAACACCTGGAATCACTCCAGAAATGAGAAACTCCAAATATTTATCTGCTTAATTTGTAATGTAAGAATAAAAATAATTACTTTTGAGCCTATGAAAATAGGTGACTGTGTATAAAAATGGATATACTTGCAAAATTATGAATATGAATAAAATACATATGATACATTATGTTTATGGTTTGTTTAGTTTTAAGACTTTATAACACATCAAGTTTTGGACCAAGCGAGACACATTTCCAAGTATAACCTTTGTTAATGATTGTCTTACAGAATCAAACACACTTATACAATCATTTCAATTAATACATCAAATCCAGAGGCATGTTTTTAGACAGTAGATTGGGAACAAAAACTTGCGACATCTAGACAAACACTCACACAGGACTGTAGAGAAGACTGGCACAGATGCATAATAAAAAAATCCACATAATTAGGTGATGCTGCATAATAAAGCAGATTCAGCAGCACATGAAAGTGCAGTGCTGTCACAACACACACACTTCAGCAGATGCCATTCACATTTTAGGTCACATGTTTTGACTCATTCCTGTCTCTTTAATTCACCGCTGTCGCCCTTCCAAATATAGAAGGTTTGTGTGTGTGTGTGTGTGGCAAGGGAAAGATATCAGTAATGTGACGTATTTGTATCATGATGTAAAAGAAGAAAATTGGCCCATGTGGAGAGCTGCCTCAGACATGAGAGGAAATAAGGACCAGGTTCAGTTATTAAGGTTTATCAGACCATCTCAAGTCTCAAATTTATCTGACCAAATGATAAATTAGACCTTTGAATCGTCATGTTGACAAATGACTCTAGTTTAGGTATGCAGCAACTTCAGGGGCAAACTTCTGACTTTTGATAACTTATCTCCAAGTATTTAATCAGTGGGGAGTTTGGTGTTCGCTCATTTTTCCAAGAAGAAAAACACAAATTTGTTGAAGTGTTGCAACTGACCTTTAAAAATTAACCTCCTAAGCTTAGACCTTCCCCTGTGTGACCCTGATGGTAACTCACCACAAACATCCCACCCAATAATCAACTTCAAGTAAGCAGCAGGTGAGACTCTGGGATTCACCTGCTCTTTAAAATATTCTCTCCTTTTATCTCTCACAGATCTCTCACGCCAAAGATGACTTGATCCTGTTCTCCAGTTTGCCCAGTGAAGCACGGCGCCCTCCAAAGGCCGAGCAGGAAACTGCAGCCCAGCAGCAACCACAGACGGAAAGAGTAAGAGGGAAAGGCGATTAGCAGCTCATTATAATGATAAATAATAGCTTGTGTAAAAACCACCATCAGAAAGTAATAGATACATTCAAGTGTAAGCCAGAAAATAGGGATGGCTATTTAATTAGTTTGATATTTAAAGGGACATGGTCCAACTAATTTCTAACTCCAACATATTTTTATTCTCAGACTTTACTAAAGTAGCTTTGCATAATTAACAGTTCTAAGTAATCCTTATTATCTTATAATGAGCCTTGATGCAAGCCTTAAGTTTTTATTCTGTGCGACCCAAAATGAAGTGAAATTATTTATGCAGAAATTTAGTTTGATAGATATTTGGAGAGTTGTGCATCCTAATGATAGATCTTTTACATGGAGCAACAAATCAGCCTCCAGCCAACCTAGTTCTGACTTCTGGCTAAGTTCAGATGTCAGTCATGTTGAGGTTAAGGTATTACCAACTGACCATAAAGCCATTCTTTTAATCTTTAAACCCTCATTCCAGGATTACACTCCTCCCCTTTTGGGAAGTTACACAGTTCTTAGTTACCGTATGAGGAAGTTAAAATAAAAGTTTCAGGCGTGATTAAAAAATTTTGGGGGACAAAGCCAAGAATTAAAATAAATGTGGTATCAGCTGAGAACTTTTCACATTTGAATCGGTTATTTACTAAAGAAACTTTGGCAGTGAAAAGAGCGAAGTTAAACAAAGCTGAGAGTTGTTATTCTTGCTCAGATGAATCCAGATTCCTTCACTGACAATAACAAGAACTACAGTAGCTGACTGACCTAAAATAGATCTGTATTTACAGCAATAAACTAGTGCAAATTTTGATTTTAACACAATTAGCAGAAGCTATAACTTTATTTTTTAAATTTTTTTAAGATGAGACTCAAATTCATTATTGATGTATTCTGATGTCAATAAATGTGAACTAATGGCAATTAAAGAGTGTTCTGAAATAAGATTTGAGAATATTCCTGTTTAAAAATGAGATTTCTGACTTCAATATAATTTTTACTACAGATCCACAACGAGGAGGCTCTTTACATTTCATTCCAGTGACTGAAAAACTAAAAAAGTTTTAATTGCTGGTTATTAAGGGCTCTTTGAGAGGTCGAGACTAGATTACTCAGGCAGAGTTGGTGTCCAGGTTAACTTGTGTTTCTTTGGCTTTAGAGGTGGAAAATAAAATTTGCAAGGAGAATTTACTCTTCAGCTTTAACTGGAGAAATCAAACTCATTATTTAACAAAACTGTCAATGACTGAACTCTTATGAGAATGGTGGTCTAAACTTTCTTTCTTTCTCCACTCTGACATTTAAGATCAACTGGATTTGGCACTTTGTCAGGCTCCCTCTCCATATTCTAAGATTGGAGGCTTAAATTTCTTTATTATAGGTTAGACAATTCCGCTTTCAGCTTTTCATCATCAGGCCTACAAACTTCTGCCCTCACCGCTATTTCATTTGGAACAACAAAGATATTCTGTACAAGCACAAATCATCTTTTTTTTTACTCCTCCTGGTAAACCAACTGTTTAACAAAGAGGGTTGATTATTTCTAGCTCACTATAACCTCCCTGTAACTCCTGGTTAATATACAAAGTTTTTTGTTGCTTCCTCGTCCAAAATTATTTTGTTATCAAAGACTGAATCACCATCAGCCTCTTGTTCTCACTCCTATACACTCTCCTGTGGGTAAAATTTGTTTTCATTTTCATAGAGGAAACAACAGCAAAGAGCTCAGAGCTCTCTTTCCAGAAGGATATTGTTTCTCTTCCAAATGCAGTCGTGTATTGTGATATTAACTGGAAGAAGGTCTGGCTCCTGCAAGGTTATTTTCTTCTTTATGGGCAGTCTAAATGCTGAATGCCATTTTTCTATGGCTACTACAAAGAACAAATCTCATAATAAAAAAGATAAAGCAAAAATGCTATCTAATGTCTTTTTAAGTCAACTTTTTTTCCTGATTGGACTTCCCTCACAGGCAAAATGTTTGAACAGCAGCTGGGTGGGTGTTCCTAATAAGGTCATATTGCGTATATCCATTCTTTTTGATGTAGTACAAGGGAAGAGTTGAAAAACTGCCCAAAACTGGGTGTTTTGAGCAGTGTGAACCCTGAGCTTATTAATGCTGACCTCATTATTTGGAACTTTGCCCATGCAACACTGTGACAGAGTGACAGAAAATAATGAGAAGTATGATCTCCTTTAAAGGAATACTTCGCTGAAATTGTATGTGTTGAAGTTTTTCCATGGTTGCACAATTGAACCTAAGAAAGACACCTAAGACATTCATGTTAGTTTATAAGAAGTGTCTCTGCAGACCACCCTCTTAATCCTTTAGCTGACCAAACCTCAAAACCTGTCACATAAATACATTTCCTCAGTGTTTGATTACTTCACCCATAATAATGCCACACATCATTTTCCCAACCAGTCTGAGGACTGTACTGTTTCCAAAATAACTTAACTTGCATGCCAACGTTTTACCAATGTTTTGGTAGATTTAGTGAATGGTCTGGAGGAAAACATTCCTCGAAAAGTTTACAATTCAAGTATATCGAAACAAAGACCACGCACTGCAGCAGTCAATTTAGCATCACCGATGAATCTAGTATGGATGTCTTTGGACTGTGGGAAGAAGCTGGAGTACCACTTAGGGAGAACATGCAAACTATACACAGAGAGGCCCAGCCAGCTTCAAACCCAGGGCCTTCTTGCTGTGAGGCACCAGTGCTAACCGTTGCACCATTGTGTTGCCTAGATTTAAATTATGGCTTCCCTTTTTGTGGAAGAAGCAGGTTTAGTCCACCAACTTGAAAACATTTATTTTGGTTCAATCTCTCCTCCTGCAGACCGTCAGTCAGTCCAGCCGCAGCTCCAACCAGGCGACTGTCCAGAGCAGCGATCGGCGATCAGGCCCGCGTGTCAAATCACAGCTCCCCATCGCCAGCAGCCGAGGGCAGCAGACACGAGTCTCCACTGCCGCCTCAAGCAGCAGCAATAACAATAACGGCAGCAACAGCCTCAGCCGAATCCAGACGCCCCCGAGCCGCAGCAGAACTACCAGTAGCAGCACCAACAGCAGAACGAAGCAGGCTCCACTCAGCAGCAGCAGCAGCAGCAGCAGCAGCAACAACTATTACCGCAACATTGACAACAACAACCAATCACACGAGGAGATCTGGATTCTCCATAGAGACCTGCATGAAAACAAGTAGACATCTCCCTTCCTCTCCCTTCCCATGATTCCTCCCTTCATGATGTAAAGACTAGTTACCTGACAACTTTTGACTCTTAGTATTTGTACTTGTTACTAGTACTTGTTACACTGTAATACAGTTGTGTACTTGGGGACCATAGTTTCATTCTATTACAGTATTTGAATTATGTGATTGCTTGGGGCGTAAAGAAAAGTGACTTATTATTATGTGGCAAATAGAAGGCAATGCAGCAGGTTGTTTTACTGTTGCCTTAATTCCAGTGTATCACCCTGCACAGCACGGGACAGTGTTTAGATACAGTGTAAGAATTTACTCACTTATAATGCTTAACTGGTGGAAACTGCCTCAAAACAGTCCTGGCACAGTATTCTTGTGTACCTAAAGTGAAATGCTGTACTTCTGAAGCCGCTGAAGAGTGTTTTTGGATCAAAGAAAGAAACAAGCAGGTTTTTATTTTTATTCTGTTGCTTTTTGGTATTAAGTATTTTGAGATATTCACGTGTTTTATCTTCAAATAGTTGCAAGGTTGGTTTAAATACTGTTGAAATTAATCAGGGTTTTACCAAATATTTGTAAATAAGAATTAGTAAGTTTAAATGCTCTATAGATTGGTGTATGTGGTATGATGCTTGTACAGTGATTAAATCTTAAAGCAAAACAGCTGAGAAAAACAGAAACCTTGTACATAGTGTTTGTAAAATGAGTTTGGTTCTGAACCCTTCACTGATTTCATAGCGAAGGGGGATGTGGCAATAAGTAATAGAACTGTATAAACACAGGATGTCTTCTGTCAACTGTAAGCCATAATAAATATTTTAAATGCCCATCAGTTACCCAGGTTCATGTTCAGTTGAACCCCAGCTGATCCCTAATTCTGTAATTCACCTTTTTATTCATGCTTTCCATTATTACTGTGTGTTTTTATTTTTAAGGACACGTTTATGTACATATATATATATAAATATATCTATACATATGTACAGGAGAGATTTTAGTCAACCTATGATTTTGATCTGTACGATAGCTGTTTGAAGTTTAAAGAATTGTCTTTCAAGCACAAAAATTAAAAATGGCACTGTCAAAAAACCCCACCAGCCTTTCTGGTTTTTGTGTTGTGTGTTTATTATTATTTTTTAAATCTACTTTTTTTTTTCTTACTTGCACACTTTACAGGACAGTCAAAGGAAATTAAAACATACATTCAATTCAATTCAGTTTTATTTATATAGCAATAAATCACAACCATCATCTAAAGGTGCTTTATATTGTAAAGACCCTACAATCAAAATGACCGCCTATGAACAAGCACTTGGCGACAGTGGGAAGGAAAAACTCCCTTTTAACAGGAAGAATCTTCCGGCAGAACCAGGCTCAGGGAGGGGCAGTCATCTGCTGCATCTTGTTGAGGTAAGTGGAGAGATACAGGACAAAAGATGCACTGGAAGAGAGCCAGAGATAAACAATAAATGCAGAGTGAAAAGAGGTGAGTGCAGAAGAAACGGTGCATCATGGGAAGCCCCCGGCAGCCTAGGCTAATTGCAGAATAACTAAAGGAGGGTTAAGGGTCACCTGATCCAGCCCTAACTATAAGCTTCATCAAAAAGAAAAGTTTTTAGCCAAATCTTAAAAGTAGAGAGGCTCCAAACTGGGAGCTGGTTCCACAGAAGAGGGGCCTGAAAGCTGAAGGCTCTGCCTCCAATTATACTTTTAAATACCTTAAGAACCACAAGTAAGCCTGCAGTCTATTAGGGTGGTATAGTACTAAAAGGTCTTTAAGATAACACGGGGCCTGATTACTCAAGACCTTGTATATGAGGATAAGAATTTTAAATTCTACTCTAGATTTAACAGGGAGCCAATGAAAAGAAGCCAATATGGGAGAAATATGCTCTCTCTGTCTAGTCCCTGTCAGTACTCTAGCTGCAGCATTTTGCAGCACCATCAACTGAAGACTTTTCAAGAAGCTTTTGCAACAGCCTGATAATAATGAATTGCAATAGTCGAGCCTGGAAGTAACAAATGTATGAACTAGGTTTTCAGCATCACTGAGACAGGATGTTTCTAATTTTAGAGATACGAGACAAATGCAAGAAAGCAGTCCTACATATCATATGTGCATCGAAGGACATATACTGGTCAAAAATGAGTCCAAGATTCTGCACAGTGTTACTGGAGGCCAAGGTAATGCCAAGGTAAGGAAGTATCCAATTAGACAGTTTCTAGTTTCTAAGATTAATCCTAGTTAGAAATATATTGCAATGTAATATAATAAGCTCAAGTTATTCATGTCCAGTTATTTACAAATCAGTACCTATTATTCATTATCTTCTCCTACATGTTTAAACAAATATTTATATTCTTGGCTTTGTATGAGTCACAGTTCAAAATAATCCTTATTTCTCTTGTCCTGGTCTTTTCTCTCTGAAACAAGCCATTTTACCTCACTTCCCTCTCCCTTCAAGCCACCTTTCTTTTGATTGGCTGCCCCTCATAAACAGAAGGAGGTAGCAGGTTGGCGGCGCTTCAGTGCCTGGCATCCCCATATGTCTTGCTGACATCATAAAGATCCCAGCGGAGGATGTGTTTGAAGCTATCAGAACCTGAACTTAAGGGATTATGTGCACATATGCAGACCTCATCATTTGAATCTTATTATATGAAATGTGGCCGTATTTAACATGAACACAGTTCTCCCTTTAATATGACTATTATTTAACATTACACCCAGGTTATTGCGATTAGTCAAACTGTTCCACGCAGACAATCTTTACTATTCACCACACCTGCATTCTGAGGCACAGACCTCACTCTGCAGGGTTTACTCTTAAGAGAATGGTATTTTGTATATACTCATTTGGTTTTCTTTGTTCTTTTTAGATGTACTTTAACAAGTTTGTAGTGCAGTAAAAACCAGATAAGGACAGCATGAGCTAAAAAAAATGACCAGAACACATCTCTTTTAAACCATCATATATGGGTGTAATGTTTGGATAAATAGATACCTTTGCATTTGGTCTTTAAATATTATAATCAATATATCAAATGAAGCCACTATAGGGCCCAAAAATGAAAGCATTCTCCACACAAATCTCTAAGAAAAAGGACAAAACCACAACTGAACTCTTAAAATCTTTAGGTTTACTGGAAATATATTGATTGACACATACATTTATACATTTCTGGACATATCTGTCCATTTCCTATGAATAAGAAAAAGTTTTGTTTTTAATTTACAATGTAAAAAAAAAACAAAAAAACCTGTCACAGTCAACATATCAAGGCATTTACTTTTTTCATGGTACCTTATTTACTGCAGTGGTGCATCAAGACTGTTATTCAGTATAAAAAAGTGACATGCTTTTCCCTCGGCCAAAGATTAAAAAACAAAAATCACAAACGTTAGAAAATTGAAAATGGTTCCCAGTTCCAGAGTGAAGAACAGATAGATCCTAAACCCTAAAACCCTAAATGCTCGCTTTGTGTTTGTACAGCAGTGGCTCTTAAAAACATAAAGTGTATCTCACATTGATTTTTTATTTTTTTTTGGAATTTTGGACAAATTACCAGCTTTTCCCCATAAATCATAGAGGCCAAGAAATTAAAGCTAAAAACAATTTATCATCAAAAATCACAATTGTTCCTTTTTATCAAGGATTTGAAATGAAACTGCAGCTTTTGATAACTTTGTCTTCTTGCTGTGAAAGCTAATGGGTACCTCAGGGTGTCTCTAAAGTGCAAACATGTAGAAAAATAAGAATATCTGAGACATCACACATTATTAGCATCAGCCAACAGCGTCACTGTTCTTGGTGTGTGTGCGTGTGTGTGTGTTTGTGTGTGGGTGTAGACAGCAGTCTAGTTACTTCAGGGTCAGACTGACTGACACAGAAGTCATTCTGGATTCGTTGCTTTAAAGTAAAACGCATGAAGCCACTGAAGAAGTCCCAGTTGCTGAGCTGTTGTTATTGCACTTGATCCCCTAGTTTGGAACATACAGTCAACCACAACAAATAAAACGTGAACAACGATGATTATATCGTTCCAGTCAAATGTTCTGCTGGGAACCCTCCGGTCCTGGCATTTAAGTGCCGGTTCCTTTGATAAATACCACACACCTTAACATTTCCAGACCAAGCCCCACCACAGAGCCTCCGCCAGAAAGACAAAACATCTACACTGCAAAACCTGCTCAGGAATGGCTCAAAGAGTCTGAGGCTTTGACCTTTCCTTGCTCTCTGTGGGGTACTCAGCTGGACTGAGATCTGCAGGATGCTCCAATTCCACAGATCCTATCCCACAGACACTTGATTGGATTTGGATTTAGGGAAATTGGAGGCTGGATTAATTGGGCTTTTTGTCATTTGCGCTGAACCATTTCTGAGTCTCCCTAATCCAATTCTATTGAAGTATGGATTCTCCACCCCAGAACCCACAGGACCTAAAGGAACCACTGCCAACATGCTGGTGGAGGATACATCAGGATAAATCAGGATGCCTTTGGAGTTCTTGTGTGAGTTCCGCCAAGAGGAGTTCAAACAGCTGCTACAAAAAATTAGGGAGGAAGTTTCAATGAAGTGGCAGCTCGGTGTATGATTTTTATTTTTTATACCTTTTAATTTCTGTCAAATCCAGCCCATCAAAGCATAATGTGCATCCTCCACAAAGGCTCAAACATGGCTTATTCTTCTACTTATGTATTCCCCACCAATTTTTAAAAAAGTGAAATTCTTCATTATAGGTAATCTTGCTAACAGACAAACAGTCCTGTGCGCATGAAAGTTTAACTAGAAGGCTTAACTTCCTGAAGACATTTCTTTATTTCAGAAAGTGAATAAGATAAACTGTCTCCTCTGTTAATTATTCACCAAGTAAATCATATTTTATGCTGTTAATGTCATCACCTCTGTTAAATTTGGCTTCAAAATGTTCCATTGGAAATGGAATCAAAAACAAACTTTCATCTGTAAAATTACTGCAGGAACAGTTGTGGGTCAGTCCACAGCACTTCTGAACTGTGTTGCAGTGACACTGAAGAAGGAAATGGGACTGATTCTTATTTCTGTTTAGTATTTTATAGCAGGATTACGTTAAAAAAAAAACTGTGGATGAATTTGCAAACTTAGAAGTAATTATCTTTTAGAGTTGATCTGAATGTGGATCTTAATTTCTGGAAGGATTCTTTTTTCTTTTTCTTTTGGCTGCTACAAGATATTAAACAAAAACATATTGATGGAATTCAGAAAAAATGGGAGACGTGTCTCAAAAAATATCACAAACTAATCTGTTTTCAGGGGTTCAGTGCATGGTGTGGAGGAACTGTAAGCCTTTTATAGAGATATTTGTTGCAGTTTTGCCTTTAATAGATAGTGAAGTGGTTGGAGACAGGAAATCTGGCATAAGAGAGTGACGTAATAACATGCAATAAAGGTAATCTCACCCTCACTAACCACTTGGCTGTTGGGATGCCTCATATATAAAGTTAATGTAAACAGTGGGATTTGAATGGCTGTCTTTGGAGACTGTGAAGGGGCTCCTGCCTGGATGGCACAACAGCTGATACTCTTCTTTATTGTTTTTTTTAATGGTTTCATATGCCAATAATAGAAACAATGAATGTGTCTTTCATTTTAGCACATTCTTATTGTGTTAGTGTTTGCTCACAGTGCTTAGTTATACACTCCACACTCATTCACAATGCATATAAGAAGTCAGACTTCTACAGTGGCTGGTATTAGAAGTTGGGACTGAGTAAAACAGTCCTGAAAGACAAAAGCTCCAGTGAAAATGAGCTGGCTGTTCAATAGCCACAGCAAAGCTTTCTGAGTAAAACAATACCCCAACTGTAACCAATAAAAATGCCTTTTAAACAACAAATAATGCAAAATACAAAAAGGGTGGAATTAATTTTTTCCCAAAATGCAGAAGAGAACATCTGTGAGAATTTGTTTACGCTGAAACAGCCTGTCTACTGTGTACTCAGCACCAGGAGTGTCACTGAAACCTGCAAAAGCATTTTAAGGAGTTAAACAGCAAAGTGTCCAGTTAGTCAGACTGAAGCCCAGATTAGTCCCTTTATATCTTCTGCTTTTTATCTTAATGCAGTGTGCTTGTGAAGCCTTTCATTCACAACCACACACACACACACACACACACAGACACACACACACACACACACAGTTTTTTTTTTTTTTTTTCAAATTTAATGACAAAATCCACCCTTGGGCTCCTTTAAAAAAAAAAAATCATATTTATAAACGTGCAGCTGTGTAAAGTTACACACACCTGCAATAAGAAGTTTGTTTCTGTACTCTCATCCTTCATATTCTGCATTGTGCACACTGAATCATGTGCATGCTGCTTTTAAAAAAAATACTCTTACTTACCCTGCCTTTCACTCTGTGTTAGTTGGAATAGGCTCCAGCCAACTCTTAGCTTGAGTAAGAGGTTAATAAAAAGGACAGGGAGATGGACTGTTCGGATCATTTTTGACACAGCTTTTCATTAAATGTGTGCATAACTTCTACCGGGTTTACTGTGTGACAGTGAATTCGACCTCAGCAGCAACTGTACTTTGCTATGAAAAATGTGGCTTAAATTTTCTTTCAGTCTTTGCACATTTCAGTATTCTGATTCAGAGACAAGTGAGTAAAATAATATGCCTGAGTTGTCCAAAGTGATTGAGATTCTGTCATTACGGGCTGGTCAATATTGCTTCTGAAATTACCCCAAATCAGTGGGATTCAAATACCCTTGCGTTTGTCCCTGCAGGTGTGTATGCGTGTGTGTTTGCAGCTGGCCAGTTAGAGCCTTGTGTCATGGACTTCATCCTCTGCCTCCTCTGGCAGCGAGGAGATCTTGGCGGTCTGTGGCGGCGGCCTCTTGCTGGAGTTAAGGCGGTGAAGTGTTGGGAAGAGGCGGAGCCGGTCAGCCATGCTCATGGCCTGTTTCAGGTGACTCTTCTCGTTCATGAGGTTCTGAATGGAGTCATAGCTCTTCATGGAGCTGCCCTCAATCATCTGAACAGGAGGGAGAAAAGGAGGACAAGCTCATTTGCCTAGGATTTTAATTCTGTGCTTTTCATCAAAATTATGTTTTTTTAAAAATAAAACATATCAAATCACTAGAAATTAAAAACTCATATTTAAAAATACTGCATTAATGTATATTTGCTTAGTTTGAAAACTAATGCATATGTGGAACCCAGGACATATTGGATGATTAAAAAGGACACACCCTTGTAATTTTTTATTTTGTTGAGGCTGAAGTCCTGTTCACTCTTCTGTTTTAATGTTCATATGTGACACAACAGTAAAGATTTCACCTGCTAAACTGGGGTGCAGTACACAAGTCAAGCCACCAGGTGGCCAGGTGACTGTGACACTAAGCAGTCAAGTGAGCTTAGTCATGTGGTTAGTCAGTAGATGAAAAGTGCTAACTCTGTACTGTGCTCTATTGTGTTAAACAGAATAAAGCAGCCTTGAGCACGCCATTGTGACCTGTATAACACATACTATGGAAAAAGTAGTTTATGTGAGGGGTTCTTTTTTTAACTTTGCTCTGTTTCACTATGGAAATCGCCTTGGCGTGACCAACTACATAAGCTTAAATGACACCATGTCTGTGACAGACCTGTTGAGTCATGCTCAGGGCCCCGCCCCTCATACTAACATGGCGGACCAGCTTCTCTCTACTCATTCCCGTGAGAAACTACATTGAGCTCCCTCAGTGTGTCCAGGCTAGCTTGGTTAGCTATTTAACAGTTCTCAGGCGTCCCACAGAAGAGTACGTCACCGAACACAGTTCTCCAGTTTTCTGTCTGTATTGTGCTGAGTAAGCCTTTCGAAAGAAGTGTGCTTGTAGTTATACACTTTTGGACAGCTATCACGTTGTGGCAAGCTCTTCCAGTGGTTGCCTGGTTTTGCCAAAGGGTCAGGACCGAAGGCCAAAGAGGCTGCATCCCGCCCATGCCCCACATCATGCTGTGCCTCCATTTCGGGTAGGGACCCTCATCTGATGTGCATAGCTTGTATGGGTGCTAAACATGCTCAGACTTCTCTGGCAGACCCACAGGGTTGCCCCCACTGTGTCAGAACTTTCTGCCAGAGAAAGTCTTGGAAAGGAGGCTACGATTGATATCCATCGGCCGCAAGCTACAATGAGCTGGGCAGACATGGTGGAGGAAGTGTCCCTGGTTATGCCCCAGTTGTTCAAGGAGCTCCTCGACCGAAACGAGGGTCAGCCGGATAGCGAGGATGCAGATGGTGATGCCAACTCTGACCTCCTTGGCCTAGAGGACATGGAGGAAAAGGAGGATGACTCCACTTTCCCTGTCCAGCAGTCCAGGCCCCCAAGTGGGGGTGAAGTTGAAACCCCCAATGGACAGAAACTTGTATGAGGTCTGCAAATGGGCTGCTGCCAAGCTAGGCATCCCATGGCCAGCACCCCAGGAGACTGAAGGGGCACAACATGACCTGTATGATGGCAAGAGGCTCCCTCCAGCCTTGCCAAATACAAAGCAGCTTCTGCCAGCAGTCCCTGCTTGCATGAAAGAGATGAGTTGCTTCTGGTCTAGCCCTTTTAAGAGCAAGCTTCCTACCAAGGTCTGCTCTAGGCTGGAGATTCAAGGAATGCATGAGCTGGGGCTGACTAGACCCCCAGCCGTGGATCCTTCAGTGGCTTAGCACCTTCACCCTAACCACAGGTCAGTTTCTGCTTCTTCTAATATTTCTCTGCCCAGCAAAATGGATCGCCTCATTGCATCTATCTATCAAAGGTGGGGCCCAAGTATGCAGCACAGTCAGTATGTTCCCTTAATGCGGTTACACTGCTGTCAGCTTATGAGGCAGAGATTTTGGAGAACATGGACTGTCAACTGGATTTGGGGTCTTCGACCTCGGCCCTCTGGGATGAGATTTTTGTGGTCAATGATCTCATCCTACACTCCTCCAGGGGAAGGAGACAACTCCTTCCGGGAGGCAGAGGTGATGTCACAAGGGTACAGGGGCCCCCTCTCTGCAAGGCTGGAGCAATGGTGTGCCATGTGCAGTCCACCCCTGAGTTATGGCCACCATTTCCCAAGGATACAGGCTACAATGCACAGTGAAACCACTGAAATTCAAAGGAAGGTTGACTTCAGTGGCCAAGGGAGATTCAACAAACATCCTGGAGGACGAAATTGCTTCTCTATTACACAAACAGGTTATCAGAGTGGTCCTGAGTGAGGAGGCTCAGGAGGGCTTTTACTCCTACTATTTCCTCATTCCGAAGAAATGCATGTATTAAACAAACACTTGAGAAAGTACACATTCAGAATGCTCACACACAAAGTGCTCTGTTACACCATTCATCCAGACAATTGGCTTATTTTAATCAACCTCTCAGATGCATATTTTCACATCGCCATTTATCCTCCACACAGGAAATATCTCAGGTTCGCTTATCAGAGCGTAGCATACGAGTTTCAAACTATCCCATTCGAGCTGTCTTTAACCTCAAGGGTGTTCAGCAAATGTGTGGAGGCAGCACTGTTTCTGTTAAGGAACAGTGGCATCAGAATATTCTAGTACATAGATTATCTAATATACTCCCAATCGTGGGAGCAGGCGATCAGAGATTCCAGTGTGGTGGTAAACCACCTTACGGAGCTCGGTCTTCAAAATTAACCTGGAAAAGAGCAGCTTGGAACCCGCACAATATATGGAGTATCTTGGGCTAATTTTAGATTCCAGGTCGTATTGTGTCACACTTTCAGTGTGCAGGATCGCATCCTTCACTCCATGCCTCTCCCTCTTTCAGCTGGGGGAAGTTGTGCATTTGTGCTGTCTCCGCCTCCTCAGCCTCATGGCCTCGGTAGTATCTGTGGTACATTTGGGGCTGCTGATGATTAGGGATTTTTAGCATTTGGTCACGTCCCTACGTCTGTGCCCTCACCACCATCTCGGTTGCAACATAAAAATAACACCGTCATGTATCACGGCTCTCCAGCCTCGGAGGAACCCAGCAGCTCTTGTAGCAGGAGTACCTCTGGGGGCGGTGTCATCCAGGATGACCCTGACCACGAATGCATCCCTGTCAGGTTGGGGCACAACTACGATGGGGAGGGCAGTAAATGGTGTTTGGTCCCGGAGGTTGGCTCGGGCTCACATCAATGGGCTGGAGCTGCACGGAGTGCGCTTAGCTCTAAGGCATTTTCTACCATGTCTCTGGGGACAACATGTTTTAGTGAAAATTGACAACTCCACAGTAGTTGCTTATTTCAATCACAAGGGCGGTACTCATTCCCTGCAGCTGCATAGGCTGGCCAAGAAAATAATTGTGTGGAGAAGTACGAAATTCCTCTCCCTTCGAGCAACTCATGTGTCAGGTATTTTGAACAGGGGGGTGGCTCTTCTGTCCAAAGGAAACCCACTGTTTGGAGATTGGCGACTTCACCCGCAGGTGGTGGAGCTGATATTTAAGCATAAAAATTAAAAAACAATAAGGTCGAGGAGGAGGAGTAGCAGCAATCTTTAATTCCAGCTTAGTAATTAATCAAAGACCCAGACAGAGTTTTAATTCTTTTGAAAGCCTGACTCTTAGTCTTGTCCACCCTAATTGGGAAATTCAAAAACCTGTTTTATTTGTTATTATCTATCATCCACCTGGTCCTTACTCAGAGTTTCTGTCTGATTTCTCAGACTTTTTATCTGATTTAGTGCTCAGTTCAGATAAAATAATTATAGTGGGTGATTTTAACATCCATGTAGATGCTGAAAATGACAGCCTCAACACTGCATTGAATCTATTATTAGATTCAATTGGCTTCTCTCAAAATGTAAAGGAGCCCACCCACCACTTTAATCATACTCTGGATCTTGTCCTGACATATGGCATAGAAACTGAAGACCTAACAGTATTCCCTGAAAGCCCCCTCCTGTCTGATCATTTCTTAGTAACATTTCCATTTACTTTAATGGATTACACAGCAGTGGGGAATAAGTTCTATTACAGTAGGAGTCTTTGTGAAAGTGCTGTAACTAAGTTTAAGGATCTGATTCCTTCATTATTAAGCTCTTCAGTGCCATGTGCCAACACAGTGCAGAGCAGCTACCTAAACTCTGCTCCCAGTGAGGTAGATTATCTCATCAATAGTTTTACATCCTCACTGCGTACGACTTTGGATACTGTGGCTCCTCTGAAAAGGAAAGCCTCAAATCAGAAGTGCCTGACTCCGTGATATAATTCACAAACACGCAGCTTAAAGCAGATAACCCGTAAGCTGGAGAGGGAATGGCGTCTCACTAAAGTAGAAGATGCTCATTTAGCCTGGAAAAAGAGTTTGTTGCTCTATAAAAAAAAAAAGCCCTCCGTAAAGCTAGGACATCTTACTATTCATCATTAATTGAAGAAAATAAGAACAACCCCAGGTTTCTTTTCAGCACTGTAGCCAGGCTGACAAAGAGTCAGAGCTTTGTAGAGCCGCGTATTCCTTTCACTTTAGCTAGTAATGACTTCATGGATTTCTTTACAAATAAAATTTTAGACATTAGAGAAAAAATTATTCAAAACCATCTCCAAGATTTATCTTCATGTTCGGCTGCTTTCAGCACTGCTGGTATTTGTTTAGATTCTTTCGTTCCAGTTGATCTTTTGGAGTTAACTTCAATAGTTACTTCCTCCAAACCATCAACATGTTTATTAGATCCCATTCCTACTAGACTGTTCAAAGAAGTCTTTCCAATTATTGATGCTTCAATCTTAAAAATGATCAATCTGTCTTTATTAGTTGGCTATGTACCACCGGCCTTCAAGGTGGCTGTAATTAAACCGCTACTTAAAAAGCCATCACTGACCCAGCTGTCTTAGCTAATTATAAGCCAATCTCCAACCTTCCTTTTCTCTCCAAAATCCTTGAAAGAGTAGTTGTAAAACAGCTAACTGATCATCTGCAGAGGAACGGTTTATTTGAAGAGTTTCAGTTTGGTTTCAGAATTCATCACAGTACAGAAACAGCATTAGTGGAGGTTACAAATGATCTTCATACAGCCTCTGACAGTGGACTCATCTCTGTGCTTGTCCTGTTGGACCTCAGTGCAGCTTTTGATACTGTTGACCATAACAGTTTATTACAGAGATCAGAGCAGGCCATGGATATTAAAGGTACTGCACTGCAGTGGTTTGAATCATATTTATCTAATAGACTCCAATTTGTTCATGTAAATGGAGAGTCGTCTTCACATACTAAGGTTAATTATGGAGTTCCACAGGGTTCTGTGTTAGGTCCAGTTTTATTTACATTGTACATGCTTCCCTTAGGCAGTATTATTAGAAAGCATTGCATCAATTTTCATTGTTATGCAGATGATACTCAGCTTTATCTATCCATGAAGCCAGATGATACACATCAATTAGTTAAACTGCAGGAATGTTTTAAAGACATAAAGGCCTGGAAGTCATTTTTGACCAGGATATGTCCTTCAATGCACATATTAAACAAATATGTAGGACTGCTTTTTTACATTTGCGCAATATTTGTAAAATTAGAAACATCCTTTCTCAGACTGATGCTGAAAAGTTAATCCATGCATTTATTACTTCTAGGCTGGACTATTGTAATTCATTATTATCAGGCTGTCCTAAAAGCTCCCTGAAAAGCCTGCAGCTGATTCAAAATGCTGCAGCTAGAGTACTGACAGGGACTAGAATGAGAGAGCATATTTCTCCCATATTGGCTTCTCTTTATTGGCTCCCTGTTAAATCTAGAGTAGAATTTAAAATCCTTCTCCTAACAAGGTCTTGAATAATCAGGCCCCATCTTATCTCAAAGACCTTATAGTTCCATATCACCGCAATAGAGCACTTCGTTCTCAGACTGCTGGCTTACTTGTGGTTCATAGGATACTTAAAAATGGAATGGGAGGCAGAGCCTTCAGCTTTCAGGCCCCTCTTCTATGGAACCAGCTCCCAGGTTGGATTCGGGAGACAGACACCCTCTCTATTTTCAAGATTAGGCTTAAAACTTTTTTTTTTTTTTTTTTTTTTAAATCAAGCTTTTGATCAAGCTTATAGTTAGGGCTGGATCAGATGACCCTGAACCACCCCTTAGCTATGCTGCTATAGGCCTAGGCTGCTGAGGGGGGGGGGGTCCCATAATGCACTGTTTCTTCTCATTCACCTTTATTTACTTGTTTATACTTCACTCTGTATTTAATCATTATTATTAATCTCTGGCTCTCTTCCACAGCATGTCTTTTGTCCTGTCTCTCTCCCCTCAGCCCCAACCGGTCGCAGCAGATGACTGCCCCTCCCTGGGCCTGGTTCTGCTGGAGGTTTCTTCCTGTTAAAAGGGAGTTTTTCCTTCCCACTGTCGCCAAGTGCTTGCTCATAGGGGGTCGTTTTGACTGTTGGGTTTTCTCTGTGTTATTGTAGGGTCTTTACCCACAATACAAAGCGCCTTGAGGTGACTGTTTGTTGTGATTTGGCGCTATATAAATAAAATTGAATTGAACTGAATATGGCAGAGGTACGGCCGGGCTGCCATAGATCTCTTCGCCTCACAAGAAAACACACACTGCCCGCTGTTTTTCTCCGTGTCAGACCCAGACACCCCACTGGGCATGGATGCTCTGGCCCATCCATGGCCAGACACATTGCTGTATGCTTTTAGCCTTATCTCGCCAACCTTAATCAGAGTGAGGGATCAGGAACTGTCGCTAATTTTAATAGCTCCAAGGTGGCCATCAAACCACTGGATAGCAGAAATAATTCAGCTCCTGGTGGATGAACTGTGGGTGCTCCCCATCTGCCGGGACCTTCTGTCTCAGGCATGAGGGGAGATATATCATTCTCACCCTGACCAGGTGGCTCTCTGGGCCTGAACCGTGAAAAGTGGAATTTGAATGCTGCAGGCTTGCCTCTGAAGGTTATTTCCACCATTCAGAATGCAAGAGCTTCCCTCACTTGCTCGTTTTACAGTGGTATATGGCGTGTTTTTGAAGAGTGGTGCTATGAAAGGCAGGTAATCCCTTTTCAGTGCTCTGTGGTTGAGGTGCTGTGTTTTCTTCAGATTTGCTAGACAGGGAAAGCTTTTTCCACAATAAAGGTCTATTTGGCAGCTATTTTGGCCTGCCACGTGGGTGATAAACCTATTGGTCAGCACCCTCTTGTATGTCGCTTCATGAAGGGGGCACGCCGTAAGCTCCCAGCCACAAGGCCACTGGTCCCATTATGGGATATGTCACTCATTTTGGATGCACTCTCCCACCACCCCTTCAAGTCGATTGAGACAATGGGGCTGAAGTTTCTCTCACTTAAAACCGGTCTACTGTTGGCTCCAACTACAGCCAAGCGAGTTAGTGAGTTACACCCTTCTTGTTTGCAGTTGGCCCCTGGGCTTACTAAAGCGTGCCTGAGGATAAACTGGCCTTTGTCCCTAAGGTGATAGAGTCATTATATTGGTGCCACACAACCCTCCATTTTCCTCTGTAGCGGAGCGCAGGCTTAACACCTTGTGCCCTGTGCAGGCCTTGGGGACACATGTGTACAGAACAGCTGGGTTCAGAAAATCAGATCAGCTGTTTGTTTCTCATCTCATTGGACTGTAGAGGCTATAATTCTGGCCTATAGCTGTCAGGGCACTCAGCCCCCTTCAGGGCTCTGAGCTCATTCTACTAGGGGTGTGGCCACATCCTGGGCTTTGTTCAGAGGTGTGTCAGTCCAGGATATCTGTGCAGCAGCAAGTTGGGCTACACCACACACATTTGTGTGGGTCTATAGGCTGGATGTTGCATAGTCATCTCTCACTCAGGAAGTCCTGGAGTCTAGTGCCTCAGGTCCGAGCTGAGATCCTGAGCAGTACTGGAGCATAGCTTCAGGAGGGCTGACACAATCCGGGAGTGGGCTATATCTCCCATAATTAAACACCGAGCAAAGTTAGAAAAAGAATGTCGGGTTACTTAACATAATCCCTGGTTCTTTGATAACAGAGTGAGGTGTTTCACCATCACTCCCCTCCTTGCTTGGGCACGGAAAGAAATCTGCTTAGATTGAGTAGGGAGGAGCTGGTCAGCCATGTTAGTATGAGGGGGCGAGGTCCTGAGCATGGCTTGACAGGTCTGTCACAGCCAGACGTGATGTCACTGGAGCTTCCGTAGTTGGTCACGCCAAGGGGATTCCCATTGTGAAGCACCTCACTCTGCTATTAAAGAACCAGGGATTACATTAAGTAACCCAATGTTTTTCTTGCATGTAATCATTTTTGCCCCATTTAAAGTTTTGACCTTCCCCCAAAGGTACAGCTACTTGTTAGCAAACATCCAAAGACTCCAGCATTTGTTCAGACCCACAACATGAGGAATGTTGTTTCCTATAGATCAGTGGTTTGCAAACTTTTAACAATGAGTACCACCTCAGAAAATACTTGGCTATTCAAGTACCACCCTTATGACTGGAAAGAAAATACATTAGCATAGTCCTATATAATTACATATACAGTTTACACGAGGCAGCTTCTTCTGTTACTTCTTATAGGATTATTATTTATTATTGACACTTCCCATCATAGCTTAGTCTGTCAACCGTTTAACCCCCTAATGCCATTGTTCAGTGTCGTCAGCTCGCTTGTGCAAGTGCCCTTGCATTACCGTAACCACGCAATGGTTTGTTTTATTGTAAAAATTCAAATAGCTGAGAAATTGCACATCACCGCCAACATGTGGTTATTATGGTAATTTGACTTGCGCTGTTGAAGGAATCCAACAAATTTGCTCTTTCGGTCCAAAAAATAAACTTCTTGGAGACTTCCAAAGGCAGAACGGAGTTTAGAGGGTGCCCACGACTGCTATAGATAGTCATCAAAGGCCAACTTAAAGTGTGCTACTTGAGTAACTTCTCCAAACACTTGAGGTTTGAAATGCTGATGAAAGCTTGCACTGTGAATGACTGCAACTCATTATTGTCAGAAATAAAATCTTAACTTAGACCAAAACTTACCAGGAATGACTGGCACTCCGTCAGTGGCTCCACCCTGTGTTCTGACATGATGACAGTGCAGCTGGAAAACGCCTGTTTCAGTGTCTTCCTCAGGACCTTAAGTGTTCTGCTCACACACACACACACACGCACACACACGCACCCACACAGAGTCATCAAAGGCTCTCCCTCCACTAACGCATTAGTTTAACCTGAGGCAAATTCTGCAGAGCGTTAAGCTGGACTGCTCATTATAAGCTTCATTTACTACCAAGACCCCCTTCTGCACATATGGTTACACACACACACACACACACAGACACACTAGGCCAGAATTACTGTAAGCATTGTGGATTGTCACCATATGCAGTGACAGGAACACCACACATGTTGGATTTGCATGACTAGCACTGCAATGTGACTTCACCTTACTGCTTGGCTTTAATAGGCAGAACGTCACAAACAATATACAAACTCTTTCAGGAGGCAGCTGTGTTTAAGCTTGCGTAAGGAAAGCAGCTTCACAGCAAAAAACAATTTTACTAACTTCTAATGAAAGCTGCTTTCAGCTGCTCCCTTGTCACAAGGGGTCGCCACAGCAGGTAGCTCTGCAAGTTTGCTTTGGCAGAGTTTCACTCTGGATGCCCTTCCCGATGCATCCCCAATTTCAAATGTCACCCAAAGTAAAAACGCAAAGACCAAAAAAAGTCTAAAGTGTCTTCAGCTGTCTGCAACTGGATATAATCCTCACCTTAAGGATATGTTCTTTCTATAAGATGTAGATCCAAGAGCAGAAAGAAAATGTCTGAATGTTTAGAGCAATAGGAAAATATGAAATATAAAAAATGAATATGAATATCGCAGTGCAAAATTTATGACTTTGCTGCCATGATTTTTTTTTAAGGGACCGCAGAATTAAAAAATATAAAAAGGGGAAAAACCAGGAAATGTGCTTTGGTAGCTTAATAATTCCTGTAAATGCCATTCACAACAAAAGCTTAATAAAGTAGCTAATATGTTTTATTCCAGTAAAATGGACTTTACTGGAATGTTTTCTTTTTTTTTTTTAATCCTTGGCCTTGATTAAAGTGGGTTTACATCAGTCACAGTTCCAAATATTTCTTGTTTATCTTAAACTGGCTCTTTGTGCAGTTCCTCTGTCCACTGACTGACTACATCAAGTCATTTCACCTCCTCTCATTTAAGGCAACTTTCTTTTGATAGATGGCCCCAAGCAGATGGTTGGTGTTCACAATCAGAGCTGTGTGTCTGAGATAATCAAACTAAAAATATCCCTTATTACAGAAATCATACAGATCCAAAAGTAGAAAAAAAACTGCCTAAAGCTCAATGTTTAGAGCAGCGTGAGCTTTAGGATCATACGTATTACTTGCATAGAGACTGACCTCATTATTTAAAACATTGTAAAACCACATTTAAACTCCATATATTGGTATAGTGGTATTTGAAAAAATATTAGGTATATATTTAAGTGTTATTTAAATATAGTGATTATAGCTTTTAATACTTACATAGGGTCGAGGTAGGCAGAAGGCTCATCCAGCAGCAGGATACGGGCCCTACTGAGGATGGAACGGGCGAGACAAACCAACTGTTTGTGTCCATTGCTCAGCACACTGCCTCCGTACTCCAGCTGAAAGTCTAGCTTGTCTGGGAACTGCTCAATCACAGACTTCAGACCCACCTGAGGGTAGACAAGACAGATTTTACTTTTACTGAAAGTTGCTGTGCTGTGGGGTCACGTTCATTCACCCAATTAGCTGCTTGGCTTTATCAGGCTGATTCTGACTCTGCAGGACACGGTCGGTATACCTTATCTTTTGTTTGATAAATGATTTACTTACTATTTTTACTTTAATTCATCATTTTTAAATGTAGTGGCAACTTCATGACATCAGTGTTTAAATGCTGGTAAAACTGCATGCCATGGCATGAAGGGAAAAAACAAATCATGCATGTAAAATTGTCTCTAATTACCAAGAGAATGAGGTTTATTATCACTAATTGATTGATAAAATAGAAAACAGACGAATTGGCCAATCATAACACCAATTATGAGAAAAAATAAAAACTGTGTCACCTCCTCAGCCACTTTCCACAACTCTGCATCACTGTAATTCCCATGTGGGTCCAGGTTCATCCGGAAAGTTCCAGTCAGGATAAAGACTTTCTGTTCAACAAAGACCAAAGACTTAAACAGTTAAATGTCAACAGGCTGGTCTAAAAAGAGATCTTATAAAAAGTCCATCAAAGTTTCAAAAGAAATTTTAAAATGAATCTCTTTTAAATTCTAGTAAGTACAAGAATTATTGTTTTTAGTTTTATTCTTGAATCCCATCTTGTTCTTGCTCCTTATGAAAAGACATATCTACACCACAGCCTTAGTACTACTACCTTATTGTGCTGGAGGGATTTGTGTGCTCCAGTAATTCTGGGAGCTATTTTGTCAGGGGTAATTTGCCCATGGTAGGGTCTCTCAAGGAAAATTGGTTTATGACGAAGGGCCAGGCTACGTGCAATTCTTGAGATCCTTATGGATGAAAAAACTATGGCCCACAGAACCTTGCCTGGATTAGGGTTACCAAGCCTCCTAGGTGTACACCCAGTGTTCTGGGGATATCCCACTACAAAGAGGCCCGGGGCAGACCCAGGACACGCTGGAGACATTACATTTCTCGGCTGGTTTGGGAAATCCTTGGAAACACCCCGCCCCCCCTAAAGTCTCTGCTTAGACTACTGCCCCCAACACCTAGACCCAGATAAGTGGTAGAAGATGGATGGATGTCTGAAACTGCATTAAATATCAGAAGCTAATTACTCATAGATATACCTGTGGCACTACACCGAAGGCCTTCCTCCATGTTAGCAATGAGACAGAATTCCAGGAAACACCATCAACCAAGATGTCTCCTTCTGTGGAGGTAAGACGCAGCAGAGCAGACAGCAGGGTGCTCTTCCCTGAACCAGTTCGACCCAGCAGACCAACCTACAAGCAATCATAACATAAATATTTAATGTTAAATACTGGGGTGTGACAGATGGTTTTTAAACAATTGTGGATGGATTTAGTTTTTGTGGTCTAGATGGTCTCTTTTCCTAATGCTAGCAGCAACAATTCCCACATTCATCAGGATAATAAAGTGTGCTATAAAGTGTTTAATGGGATGAAGCTAAAGTGCTTTGAAGGTAAATATGTTGCCAAATGTGAGACGTTTTAAAATGAAATGTTAGAATGTGTAGAAAAAATTGAACTTGTATTTCGAAATTTTCACTGGTAAAAATTTTTCACACACGTTTTAATTTAGTTACAGGAAGAAGAAAAAAAAATCACAAATGCATATGCTGATATTTATACTATTAAACATTCATACCAACACTTGTATAAATCCCAGAATTCAACAGATAAAGGCTTTAAGGAGGTAACTGACAGATGATAAGCCATTAGAAGTCGACATGCTTTTTTAACTGCCACCAGTGGTTTATTCTTTGTTAAATTTGTTGTTCGTTATATTGTATTATTTGCTTTAATACAAGCAGACAAATAGTGTGTGTCTAAGAGTGATGCTAGCACAGTGTTCGGGTCCAGTTCCAGCCATCAGAGCCTGAAGACTTGAAATGCACATTTAAAATAATACAGTAACATATTTAAAGCATTTCTTAAAATTATGATATAGATATAGCTAAATATTTAAAATTGATCTTCTTTAGTTAACACAAAGTAGGCAATATGGTATAAGCACCACGGTTAGTGGTGGTTCGCACTGTTGTCTCACAGCAACAAGGTCCTGGGTTCAAATCCACCTTGTCTGTGACCTTTCTCCCCCAGGATTCATAATGTCGAAGTCATACTGATTATAATTACTGCCAGAAACAAAGGCAGGGGTGGAGGAGCAGGCAGTCAGATATTGCATGTATTCTCTTTTCCACTGAAAGCTATTTGGCTGCTCGTGACTAAGTTACTCTAATTTAAAATCACAAGGCACTTTCATTTTCAGCATGTGTCATAACACCATTATTTTCATCCTACACGCTCCCTCACGGCTGTGGTTACTTCATCATTAGTACATTGTTTTGCCTGTGTTATTGTTCGGCCTGGTTTATACCCTTGCTTGTACTTTGGCACTAGAGAGAAATAACATTTTGCTCATTTGAAAATTAATAAATGAGCACAAAAACTTGATTCCTCGCCCGGATTCTTCTAATTTGTAACTTGAAGCTATAGTCACAGTTCTTGCCCACTTAGGGTGGAAACCAGCTATAAGCACAACAATGATACTATCACCTTTTGTCAGTTTGTTAGCAAACAGTTGTCTTGGGACTTGCATTAGGAATCATGTTTCCAGTTTAGTCCACATTCACTCCCCTGAGCTCTGTTTTAATCTCCCTCATAGCTGCTAATTATGTCGCCTGTTGATGAATTGAAACATTCAGAAGAGTTTAGCAGAACTCCAACCAACCCCTTTAACACAGTAAATCAGTTCAGTGTTAATATAAAAATTGTTCATACTGCATCAGCTGGAAACAAAAAACAAGAAATGGGTTCACATGTAGCCATCCCTGTTCCACATCTTTCCTTCTGGCTAGTATATCAACTCACTCTAACCTTTCTATGATCTTGCTATGACTCTTTAATTGCTTTGTTACCTGTTGCTAATTATTCTTTTGTTTGATAAGCTTAATTAAGCAGAGGTAACATACTCTCCCCTGCCAAGATCATCACTCACGACTTACGCTCTGTCCCCCGTCCACAGAAAAGGAGACGTTGTTGAGGATGGCACGTCCAGCCTCTGTGTATTTCACTGTGAGGCCCCGGACGTCCAGCTGGCCACGGTTGGGCCAGTTGTCTTGTGCATGGGGGTTGTTGATGACGAGGTCAGGGCCTTTACCACAAGATGTCCCTGATCGAGAGTCCTCTGATGGCAGGTCTATGAATTTGAAAACCCGATTAACTGACCGCATCTGAGAGGAGGAGAGATACGGGGTGAGTGGATGACTTGTTTTGTGGTTTTTGTAAGAAAACAAAAAAACAAAGAAAAATTTTCAGATAAACTGAAGGATCATTTCATATTTGACATGACATTTTTCATTAAGTGAAAGATGGACTGTCTTCTTGCCTCTAGAGAAGCTGACATTCTGCAGATAAATGGTTTTCTTAATAAGCAAAGAAAATGTGCTTATCTGAAGTTACTTTAGTGGCTATTTTAGTATCACTGAAAATATAGCTCAGAGGGAGTCACACACACAAATACCTTCACACTGTGCTGAACAGAGCCAGCTTCACACACTACCACCACCTTTTTGCAAGCCTGTGTGCATACGGAACAGAATGTCCTACATTATGATAAGCATGAGATTCAATAACCACAACGTGGGAAAAAAAACAAAGTGATTATCAGGTGCAAGCCTTCAAAAAGTCCAATCAAAGCTGAATTACAGGCAGTTCAGCCTGTTCTTTCTTTTTTGGCCCTAACACCCCTGCAACACCTTTCAATACTGGTAAGCCATGGAAACATAACAAAGTGCTGTTACACAGAACAAAAATGGCCCTTCGGATCTTGATCTGCTGCTCACTGCCTCTTCGATGGTGTACACAAACCACCCTAAAGTATAATGAGCAGCAGCTTTTACAACAAAACACCACCCATGTGACAATTTGCTTAAGTTAAACTTCATGCATAATGCCCCAATTTACAATAACAGCCATCTTAAGGCACTTTGAATTGTAAGGCATAGACCCTACAATGCTATAATGAGAAGCCAAACACATTTTTTTTCAGCAAATAAGATTATATCAAATATATTTTTGTTGATTAAATAGCTAAAAACAACAGGAAAATGTATAAACTTCAGTTAACTAAGGTAATACAGACTCCTTGCCTTAACTTTATGTGGACTAAATGCACTTATGAGCATATTTACCTCCAAAGGCACATTTTGGGCCAGGAAAAACTGTGCTTCACTAAAAACACAGAAAAAAAAATCTACTGTCTGAATAACCTACAGCTGAGAGTTTCTTTGGCAAATGCTTTTCTCTTAATAATGAGATCTAAACCTCTTACAAACATTTTATACTCTAAGGCAAAGACCACACAAAATGTAGATGCTGCAGCAACCTGACCTTCCAACTAACTACACTGAGCAAGCACTTGGTGACAATGAAGGGGAAACTTCTCTATTAAAGGAAGAAAGCTCCAGCAGTACCAGGCTCAGACCAGCTGGGACGAGGGGAAATAGAAGAAAGAAAAGACAAACATAGAGAAAGATTTGTCTGAGAAAGTTTTTTTCCCCATTCAACAGGGAAACTTTTAGTAATATAGGTGACAGGGTGTGTTTTGTGAGGGGGCATCGTGCATATTTTAGGGGTCACCACAGAGTAATGAACTGGAAGCCAGTATCATCAATAGCGAAATGGACTAACAGCAACAACTTGGTTTGAAATGCAGCTTTGTGACTGTGTGTGTGTATGTGCGTGCGTGCGTGTGTGTGTGTGTGTCCGCGCGTGAGAGAGAGAGAGAGAGAGAGAGAGAGAGAGAAACATACCATCCCGTCTACAGCGATGCTGGTAATGACAGCCCATTGGAAAACCCCACAGATGAGCATAGCCAGGGCCACAGTAATGCCAATCTGTCCTGGTTGGTCCCCTGTAGAGTGCACACACACACACACACACACACACACACACACACACACACACAGTCAGTGCTGTCCAATCAAAACTGCTCTCTCTGATGTCAGACCCACATTCAGGTATTGTAGCACTGCTACTGGCTCCATTGGAAACTAATGAGCTGTGTAATGACCCATTAATCTGCTCTCAATATAAACTGAGCCTATGACGCAACAACACATGTTTTTAATGTGTGTGTACCTGCATTCCTATTCACCAAGAAAACACCTGCCCCCTTTTTGTACAAGACATTTTATCCAGGGGCATTTGAAGAGTTCTGATGAGTTTTCACAGGCAAACTGTTCTGTTCTTGCCATCGTCTAACTCCACACTGCAGCCTACAGATAACACTGGGCTTTCATCGCTTATTAGGCTCAGTGGACAAAATGCTTAGTAACCCACATACTGGAATTTCAAAAATATTTCAAAATTATCCCTAATCACCATTCAATTACGATCATTACACATTACTGACTTCATGACCTTTTGTCATTTGGTTGTTCGCATGCAGCAGCTCCTTTGCTTATAACCACAAAAATACTCTTTAATGCTTCTATATTTGTGACTCCTGAGTTCATCCCAGAACATCCTTCAGCAAAATGGTCAAAGTACTGCAGTGATTTGGGTTATGAGCATAGTCAGTATAAAACTTGGACTTAGCCACTGTCTAAGCTGCGAAGCCTCGAGCTGAGCTTTATGAATGACAAGTCGTTAGCCAATGAGCATACACTGGATAATCGCTCTGACTCTTCGAATGACAATGATTTATAAACTGGACTTAATCTTCTATTCAATGAGTCAAAACAAATGGCCTTGTTGTGGTGAGATGCAGGAACATCTCTGTTTCACATGACTCTTGCTACCTCATGTTGTGTTTCAGGAGGTCTTATGACAGGTATGCTCCAAATATGGAGTTCCGCAGACCCACCTGTGTTTTTGTAACATAGATAAGCAGAGGTTTTAATAGAAAGAAGATCCTTTGTTATGGCACCTGCCAGAGCTGTTGTAAACCACTGAGATACTGTTAGGATTATCGTGTAAACTTTCTTCTGTTTACAATAAGTTATCATATCTTCTGTTTTATAAGTTGTTTTCTATATTATACTGTTGTTTTGTTTTATTTTTAATGGAGACATGTGGTGATATTCCTTAAAGAAGGAATATGCAATCTTACCTACAGGTTGTTTAAAGCCTGCAGAACCACATACACACATACAGACAGGTATAACACGTATAGACATGTATAATAAGTATAACAAGTATACCATGTCATGTATACACATTCCACGGTATACTTACTACCAGATATGGTAAGGAAAGAGCCAAGAATGCTGTTTATTACATGTTGTAAATGGAGTTTTATGTAACCCATGTGATTTTACTGTGAAAGTTTGAAATAAAACCGCTGCAAGGAAGCTGACGCACAGGAGACCACTTCCTCTTTGTTCAGCGAAAGCTTGATACGGGAGCTAAGCTCAGAGGACGGGGTTTTTTCCCTCCTTGCTGCAAGTAAATTGGTGTGTGTTTGTTCCTTGTTGTTTTGAGAATGATTTGAACCGATCAATACCCTGGTGACGTTTGTTTCTTTAGCCCATGTGGGACAAGAGTTGGCAGAGCCTCAACAGGTAAATGGTTGGGTTCAAGTTTCATGGGATGAGACTTTATGTAAATTAGGAGGGATCAAAGGCAAGTGGGCAGTTATCATGTTTAAGATATAAATGTTTGCCGCTCTTTGTCTCACACTTACTTTTGTTTGGTTTTCCCCTTCCTGTCCCCTCTTTTTTCCTTTTCCTGTTTCTGCATCTTTCTCTGTCCCTGTGTTTCTCTCTTCTCTTCTCTCTTCTTCTCTCTCTCTGTGTGTGTGTGTGTGTGTGTGTGTGTGTGTGTGTGTGTGTGTGTCTCCGTCTTAACTATGTTACTGTCTGTGCTTGGGTCTTTGTCTGTGTTGTGTGTAACTAAGATGTAACAAACTAATAAACAGCCTGCACTGGAACCTGCTTGTCCCAGTGATTTTTTGGAAACTTTGGGTTTAATTGGGTTTGAATTTTTGGCCACAAGAAAATATAACCAACAATTGAAGCCTTTTTTAACCAGAGGCGTTGCCCCTATGTGGGCATTAAAAAGAATGCAGGTTTAAGGCACTTCCATACTGACTTCATTTTTCACACCGGGAAGCTACATCCAGCTTTCATACTGAGAATGGATAAAATTAGGAATGCCTTAGGGTCTACGTGTCAGTCCTAAAATAGGGTATGAGATTTGTGTGGATTCTGCTCCTACTCTCATTTCTTTAAAGCTTAACTTTGAATGGTAGTGCCTGGCTTACTGAGGTCTGTCCCAATCAAAGATCAATATTTTTCTCAACTACAACTACCATAAGTGACTGCAGTTATATGTATGCATAAAAGCTTTGTTAGACAATTTTTTGAATGGTTAAATTAATACATTTAACTCAACTGCATGTCCTCACTGGTCACTTCAGAGGCAATGCCTCAAAAAAGAGCAAGTTAATTTTACCTTAGGTAAAATTACCAAAGGAATAACCAGTTGAGTTTGTTGTTGTGCTGCAAAGTTTTTGTATGGTGTGGTTACATACAGAGGCTATGCAAAGACATACAGAAACTGAGATGAATATGCTGAAACGATCAATACTGGCCAGTCAGAGCTGAAAGATTCAACTTCACTTTCATAAAAGAGGCAGCAAAAGAAGAGAGGGCTTAGACGAAAGTGAAAAAACTTGTAAAGCTTCCTAGTAAGTTCTGAATTTATGTTACTGTAACTTGATTCCAGCTACTGGTGGAGAGAAGATGTTTCTTTTTTCTTTTTACAAATATGACATCGTCACAATGTGAAACCAAACTAACAAACACTGTAACAAAAAAAACAAAACAAAACAAAAAAAGAACCTTAATTGAACTTTCAGGTGTGAAAAAGCCAAAAATATTTAAGCTGAACTTTATGTATGGTTATCAGTTCTGAAATCTACTGTACATCTCCACAGATGCTTTACTGGCAATAAATGGCAACAACCAGGCAACTGCCCTCTAACACAGTTCCTTGAAAGCCCACATTAAAATGCCTACTGCTCATTTTCCCCTTCTAAACAACTATACGGATGGTAATTTTTAAAAAACACACTGATTTGGATACTGTTAAGTCTTACAATGCGTGGCATGGCTAGTAGTTATCTGGTACCTATGTCTTAGCTTTGCTCCCTCCTAGCTTATAGATGCAGTTTGCTAACCAAGCTTATTGCTGATATGTTAGCCCTCAACCTTTTGGTCTAAATATGGACATGCATGGGAGCAAAGGTTTAAAATGTGGAGTCCATAAATAATGGTGGAGGTCACAGTGGCTACTTCCCTCTTTTATATACAGTTTATGGTGCACATGCAGTTATGTCATTACTTACTGTTGGTTGCTGTTGCAATGAAGGCAGCAGTGGTAAAGAACAAAGTGAAGAGCATGTCACAGCGGAAGAGAAACCATCGCAGAACAGACAGGTAGTGGAACCAGGTGGCTGTATGAGTGTTCAGCGCCTTGTGGAAGAGTGTCTCAAAGTAGGTCTGACGCTCAAATGCCCGAATTGTCCATAAACCCTTTAGTGAGAGGATGAGATGGGAGAAGATCGGGGTACGAGCTACAGGAAAAGAAAGGAAAAGACTTTAAATTCTTAATGTATGAGAACTTACTTACTTTGTAAAACAATCCCTTGCATTAAATATCAAATATTAGATTCACTTGTAAATAAAATAAAAAAACACTAACAAAATATTCTAAAATGTAATTTTATTTCACTGTTTTGTGTCTTTTAGTAGGTACCATTTCTGAACTAGTAAACTACAATACATATAAATTCATCAAATGAGGATCAAACTGGATAAGACCTTAACCTTAACCTACACCTTAAACTGGAAAAATAAAAGTTGGAGCTTTTATGTTTACACTAATGGCTTTAAGACTTACATTCAATGGCCAAGTCTGACTAATATAAACAGAATATAATTTCCACTGCATTTTGTCCCGGTGAAGAGCAGAAACACCAGGATGGGGTTAGAGGAAATCCCAGCCCAGCTCATTTGTCTGACCCCAGTGAGCTCGCAGCAGCTCCGGAAAGATCTTGCCGTCATCACTGAAGCACACAATCACTGACAGAATCGAGGGCAGAGCAGGGAGGTCCAAAAAAGTGGTGGCAACTTCGTCAGCAGACCAGTGACCGGTTTCCTCATTTCTGACTGTAAAAACCTGCTCTCTTCTGCTGCAGAGGCCTTTTATTTCAATTCAATTTTTTATATAGTACCAAATCACAACAAACAATAATACAGAGAAAACCTAACAATCAGACGACCCCCTATGAGCAAACATTTTGCAACAGCGGGAAGGAAAAACTCCCTTTTAACAGGAAGAAACATCCAGCAGAACCAGGCTCAGGGAGGGACAGTTATCTGCTGTGACTATTTGGGGATGAGGGGAGGGAGACAGGACAAAAGACACACTGTGGAAGAGAGCCAGAGATTAATAATAACTAATTTTAACATGGCAGTTCTTCAACTTATGACTTAAATGTATGTGTTGGATTGTAAACCTCTATATTATGTACTAATTATGAATATTTCCAACCCAAACAGGTGTTTGTGTCTAAAGTGACTGTTAATAAGTGCACTTAATGAGGATGTTGATGACTTTGAACACAACTGTTTTCAATGGGAAAATCTGCTGCTGCTCTCTGGTAAAAACTGCATAAAAATGTGTAAAGGGGGACTGTGTTTCTGTAAAGACATGATTATTTTTTTGTGTGTGTGTATGCCTCCATCCCCACCAACTAAGTTATAAGATTGGTATAACTAGGATGGATTTCCATACCAGTATGACCAGAACAGGAAATGTTTCAACATAGAAGTGATTAGCTTTTGGAGGAGGGGAGAACTGGACATTTTGCATTACATTTTCATAAATAAATATCCCACTGAAATAAGAAAAATTGAGCTACATCATTTTGATGGTCTCAAGAAAATATAACAAGCTAATAGGGGTGAATTTTCCACTTGGCTTTTAAAACTACAAATGAATATCTAACCAGGTCAAATAAAACCCAGACTGCATTATGTACATTGACAGCTGCCACTAACGATACAGTAGTGATGAAAATGTACAGTACTGTAATATTAAGTCAACAAACTGATCTTTACTAGAGCAACCCACTTATAACAAGACTCTGGATTGAGAGACGCCAAGTAAATAAAGACATTCTTCTTAACTATTATGAAGTACAGTAATAACTAGTCTAAGAGATACACTGCTTCAGCGTTCGAAAGTCTGCACTAAATTAAATCTTTTAATTATGTAACAAGTAGACTTGTTTTTAATGATACTTCCCTGCACCATATGCAGTGTACTGCCAAAAATCTTTAATGATGTCTTGAGAAGCTCAAAGAAAAACAACCAAATATATTAATATGAGTAGTTAAATGTGTCAAAGCATTGAAAATGTCTTGATCTTGATCGAAGAGTTATCAAAGTTTCTTTCCCTCTGAGGCACCCTGTCCTCTAATTCAACTCTTCTTCTGTTATGTTTTCACATTTCAGTGACTTTTGGCCTCTAAGCCCTGAGCCATCTGCCAGCTCTGCCCACTGAATGTGGCCTCTTCTCAGAGGAAGAATCCCTCTTCCTCTTTTCTCAGCATTGGTTTTCCTATTATGTTTTCACCTTTTATGTTTTCACTACTCACTTTCATTATTGGACTCCTTCCTGAACCATTTTTCTCCCCTTAAAAATGAAAATTAAAAACACATCTTTAGGATTAAAACTCTATGAGTTAGAGCTAAAGGACACCCAGAAGTAACAATATATCAAAAACAAGTCAGTAAGAACCATTTAAATATTACCATTGTGCTTTATGTAGAAGGAATTTCAGACAGATGCCTGAAATTAATTTTTTATAGAAAAATACAGTACAATCTGTACACCAAACTAGAGGTATCATTATGATGTCATCTTTGTGTGGGCTTTATTTGGCTGGACAAAAAACAAGAAATTGAATAATTTAAATGGTGTAGAGGAGGGAGAAAGGAGGTGGGAGAGTGATAGATCATATGGCCAGAGTTTTGAATGCTAAGGTCATCCTCTGTGCAAGTATTTCCTGTGATGTGTATGATGTCAGTGAAAACAAATATCTCTAGTATGGTCAGGTGCACAGCTCTAACTGTGAGCACAGAAGCCCCACCCACCTGCTGTCCAAACCATCGGTTTGTGAGGGGCAGCCAATCAGGAAGAAAGCCTGTCATGTCTGGCAGGAATCTTTAGGCAAACAGGGAAAGACCCAGGTGACCTGGGCCATCCGCAGCCCACAAGGAGCTCAGAAGACATGCAGCCACACATCCAGATAACTGCGTGCACACCCCAGAATAGAAAGGAGAGAGAGACTATAGACGGAGTCGCTACAGCCAAAGGGCAGGAGCCCCAGAGAGCCAGAGGCAATGAGCAGCCCACCCCCCCATAGGCTGGCCCCCCCAGCACAAACCAAGAGCGCAACCCCGGAGTCCCAGGTACCCAAGCAACCGCCCGACACCCAGCAGGGCCCCCCCATGCCGAAGAGGCAAGGGAGCGGGCCAACAGCCACACCAAGACATCTGGCCACACACCCTGGGACCCACAAGCACCCTCCATCCCAGGGGAGGCAGCAATGATCAGTGGGGAGCAGTAGGGAGGGGTAAATCCCACCCTCTGCAACAATGTATCACATGGGCCAAAGCTCAGTAAACCTCAGACCCAGGACACAACTGCATACACATATATGCTAATCACGCACGCACACAAGCATGCGCACGACCCACACATACACACCTTTACTTTAAATCAGAAGAAATCTGACTTGCAGTAAAGGTGACCTTAAAGGGGTGAGGAGGTAAAACTGTTCCTCCTTTGAGCCAGAGGAAGAACCTGAGAAGCTCCACAAAGACTTAGTATAAAATAAATGAATTATTTGAACTGTGTCTCATTTTTAATAAAATCCATGGACAAAAAATAAATAAATAACATAGTAAGTCCAGTTTACTGGATTTAAAGAACACTGGCTTTATTAACCTTTTTCTTTGAAAGGCATCTAAATATATTAGTAAACTACAGAAGGACATTTTCTGTTTTCTTTAATTATTTATTTATTGTTTTACCGTTCTACATTTTACATTTACTGCTGCAGTCACTTAAACATATCCATCATTGCAGCAAGGTCTCCTGCTTAAAATTTTTCATATTGCATCACCACTAATGGGCAACAGCTTTCTGACTCTCACCTTCAGCCTCCAGTACTTTAAGTTGCTGCCCAGTTCGTAGGAAGTACTTCCTGAGGAAAACATAGATAAAAGCCAATGGGAGAGCAGCGATGAAGATGTATGGCCGCATGATGGACACAGTGAAGATGGCACCTGCGACAATTAATGACACCTGGCATGGGGAAAAATATATTTAGATTAGATATGAGCAGACTTATTGTATTTTGTGTGTGTATGTGTGGAGGGGGGGTCAGTTTAGTTTAGTTACAGATAGAGCTTGCCTGTTTGTTTTTCAATTGTATGTTTTAGTTTTGCTTTAGTAGTTTTCCTTGCTTAATTATCATAATTTGATTTATTACAACATGAGGGACAAAAAAAACATTATCCTGAATGTGTCCAAGGCAAGATTCAAAAGGCTAAAAAGGTAAAGGCTAAAAATATTTAAACACTAACAAGAGAAGCCTATAGAGAATCTATAGAGCTCATCTTGGAAGAGCAAATATGTTTGGGACAACAATAAATTCAGATCAAAATTCCAATAGCAAAATCTGCAACACAAGACAGGCTTAAAAAACAAACAAACAAAAGAAAACCCAATAAAATTATTTTATCTCTGTTTGTATTTTATTAATTTCAGTCTTTTTTGCCCTTAACTTGCATATTTATTTTTGTGTCATTTGTTTATTTATTTATTCTGGTTATTCAATTTATAGTAAAGAAGAAGGGAATATTTGTCAGTGTATGCATTAAATACCTGTATGAGGTCAAAAAGCACCAGTGGCAGCATGTCATCTATGATGGCCATGTCCTTGGTGAATCTGTTCATGATCCTGGCTGTTAGAGGACACACAAAGTAGGAAAAACTATCTTTGTAGTAAAGGAAGACTTCACTATTTGGTACTGCTACAGCCCTCCAGGTAAACACAGGTGAATACAGGGATGCTGTACCATGACACATTCATTTAGTGACATTATCTAGGCCAAACAATAAAAAGCTGTTTTAATCAGAAAATAAAAAGAGCAAAGCACCTGTTTTCATAGTGTTTAGCACAGACATGGGGGCGCGGAGCACAGAACTAAGCATCTGCTCATGCAGCCTCTTGGACACAGTGAGCAATGTGTGCACTAAAGGAAGACCTCTGAAGAATCCCAGGGCCAGTATACTGTCAGCATGGGTTACAAATAGGTAGATGATGTAATAAGCACTGTTAGGTGTGAGAATAACACCAATATGGACAGGGGGCGATGATGCATTGGGGTGCTGCTCATTGATGTAGTTAGGTGGTGTAGGGGTAGCAGCGTCCTTCTGGATCCCACTGGTGGATTAGAGCATAGGATAATAAATATTACATGGACCGATTCTCCATTATAGAACAGATCAAAAAACTACAAAACACATAATCAGCTGTGAAAGCTGGCTGCTGATTTGATCACAGTTTGATAAAATTAAAGCAAAATTTAGTGTTTCCCTAATTGTTACCTCTAAATGTAAATTAATGATTTTAATAAAATAGATATTTTTGGTTATTCACTTTTGGTTATTCTCATTCATATATTTAAGTAAAGCAGCAGTTAAATCAGTTCGTGACAGAGAAATATACACATAAACCTTCAGTAGCTTGCATCTAGTTTTACATGAATTAGCTAATTAATTGTCTCTCACTGTAACCTAAAGGTGGAAGGCTTGTAACTAACATGTATAATAGAGCACACAGGTACAGTTGAAGAAACAGTCAATTTAAAAACAGTCACTAATAAAATGAGACAATAAAGAAATAATTGAGACAAACACAAGAAATACACCTCTGAATGCAAGAGCTGAGATTGTTTGGGATGGGGAGTGTCTTCTAGGGTTTTATGAGTCATTTTATTAACCATACTAGATTATGATAGCTGATGTTATTTACCACCAAAAACTGCAATGCCAAGAGTATAGTCTTGTTTTTACAGTCAGATATTCAAAGTAATGACTTTATGTGAACAACTCAAACTTTGTTGAGAATATGTTGAATCTTTTCAAAGGTCCTCATTTCTGATCTATAAAAGGATCTCTGTTGGGATTTTTTTTTTTCAATTTAATTCAATTCTCTGTTATTTCTATAGCAGCAAATAACTACAGTCACCTTAAGGCGGTTTATATAGCAAGGTATAAAGACCCTACAATGAAACAGAGAAAATGCCAATAATCAGATGATCCCTTATGAGCAAGCACTTGGCAACAGTGGGAAGGAAAAACTCCCTTTTTTAAAAATAATTGTAAAGGCTTGATCGAGCTGGGCACTGAGTACTTCAAGGAGGTCTTTTTTGACTAGTGAATTTAGAGTTAGTGGTTCAGCTTTGTTTAAAATTATATGCTTTTATAGTTGCATTTTTTATAGTTGTTAATAAAAAGTACTCACAGAGATTGAAGTTTATTTACAGCAAATGTTCTCAATCTTTTCGGGGCAAGGGACACCTTACACCGGTGTTATAGCATCTACAAGCATGCAAGATACTCCTGGAGCCAAATGTCATAGAGTTATTGATCCATGTGGATGTCTATGTGTTAATTTTCTGACACCACACTACAGTGCACCAACCATGCATGTGTTGTTCAGGCAGATTACAAGCAATGTGCACCTGCAGCTTTACAGGGAAGAAAATCATCCAAAGACCCGCTTTATAAGCCTTAGCCTTTAACAAAGAGTTTTGACTTTGTTTGATAATCCCAGGAGGAGCAACGGACACAATACACTTATTTTATTGCCATAAATGGGTGCCACTTGTAAAAGCACAAATGTAATTTTTAATGATATAGCACAATTTTATAATTCACAGCAAATTATTTTGATGACCTCTTGACTGTAGATTCTGAGTGCACTGTGGGTCGCAGATTTACAGTATGGTCTGTAAACACTATTTAAACTGATGTTAACATTCATAAACAGTTCAGAGCATACCAACTGATAACGCAATGACAAAGTGAAGTGTCTGCATTTTTTTGTCTCAAGCAACACAAAACGTGACACTTACTCAGTAATGAGAAAAATACCGAGGACTGAACCAGCAACCTATTTGTGAACATAAAAAAATAACATTTTTTGTTAAATTCACACAAAATCACACAAAAATAAAAAACACTTAAAAGTTGTGATTTTTACCTCAACGGCAAAGACAATGATGATGAAAATGAGGACGTAGACTAAGTTCCTGTTGGTGTTCACATAACGTAGGTAAGTGTTCCATGAGGTAGGTTCAAAGACATTTCTGTCACGTTCATCTGCAAAGCATTGCTGTGAAGAAGCACAACAGATGGTTTTTAACCAAACGACTCAAACAAACTTCAGTTCCTTGACTTTGATACACAGCACAGATTGTGAAAATACCTTTTAAATTAGGTTGAAAGCAGATTTGTACATAATTTTTTAAAAATAAATTTCAGAGATATATCAGGGCAATATGTTAAAAAGCCTTACCTCCATGTCTTCCTCATCCACGTCTTCACTAATGTCATAAACACTATCCTTAGACAGGCGGCGGGCATAAATGTCCAGGTCGGATGCAAGATCGTACTGCGGTGCGATGGACAGCTTTCTCCTGAAAGATGACTGCATCTGCTCTCTGCGCTCAGGCCCCCGGGCACTGGTGATGAACTCCAGGACAGACTGGCGCCGCTGCCCACTGAGATGCTGAAACTCATCATGGTACAGGTTACTCCTCGGAAGTGCCTCCTCTATTTGTTCATCCTCAGGTACTACAGAGAATCTTCTCTCTGGGAGCTCATCAACCCTGTCTTCCACTGTCGTGTTTCCAGTCTGTTGAGAGTTCCCAATGAAGGAGAACTTGCGGGCAGCTGCCAGAGGATTAAGGATGAGTGACTGCTTGCGTTTGTCAGAGTTGCCATCACCTACAGGATGGCTTTGAGGTGGCGCATGTCGGAAGGACTGGCGAATTGGCTCTGGGCCTCGGAAACCAGCGGTTTCATCCACTGAAACCCTGCGAAGAGTTTCTGTGAGAATGGATCCACGCCGCTCTGCATTGATATTGTCATAAGCTTCGAGCCCGAGTAGCAGGGAGCTGAAGTCTGGACGCTTGGCCTGCAGTTCTGAAAAGGTGCCATAGAAGTAGCAGTCTCCATTGTGAAGCAGAAGGATTTTGTCTGCACGTTTGAGATGCTCCAGCTTGCTGGTGACCACGACACGAGTCTTAGAGGCCATAAGTTTGCAGATGCAGCTGTTTGTGGATAAAAATGTTTGCTTTAAAAAGAAGCTAGACTAAAGTTGAATTAAAAAAAGATTAGGAAAAATAGAAATTAGGGGTGAAATCATCAAAAAATGACCAGAAACTATAATTAACAAGCTAGCAGTATGTGTACATTACCACAACTCTATTTAGACATTTTGCTACACTTTAAGTTTACAAGAAGTTTTGTCTTTTTTTTTCCAAAATGAAAGCTAGCCAAAGTCCAACAAAGAATAATCATATTGCTCTCTAAAAAAATAAAAATAAATAAATCCCTTTCCTGAAAAGGTTACATTGTGATAAAGCAGCATTGACTCACCACAGTCAACACAAGAGATTCTGAAACAGCATGAGATAACCTTGACTTTGAAATCAAATATTTTAGCCTAACCACCCCCATCTCCTCAACATGAAAGACTCTCTGTTATGATACTCACTTTTCAAAGATCTCTTTCTCTGTAGCAATGTCCAGGTGGGTGAAAGGCGCATCCAGGAGATAGAGGTCTGCATCTTTATACACCGCCCTGAGAGGGAAACACGCATACTGAGTCAGAGACAAAAAGGAAGCTAAAGAAAATGTCAATCTTTACAGTGATAGCAGAATTAAAAAAATAAATAAATCTGTGAAGAAATGTCTGCAAATTAATGGCAGCACACTAAATCAATAAATAATGCAGGGGAACATGAGAGTTCCTGAGAGCTGCAATCTACAGAGATTTAAAAGAGCAATAAAGCTAAGGCTACAAAAGCCACAGAAACCATAAAAAAACAAAGCTTTTGGACAGTGTACGTGTGAGACTTACTATTAGTGCTGGGCACAGAAGCATTATTTTAATTTAGTTTAGTTAGTTTTAATATATTATTATTATGTAACCTCTTTATTATGTAATTTGTTGCTGCTACAGTGGTCGTGAATTTACAGGGAAAAAAACACGTTGATGAAAACAAAGACCAAAATTCTCACTAACGAGCGGAGCTTGTCTCTGTTGACAGATACATAAGAATGAATGAGGCATGCTGACAGATGCTCAGGTGTGGCAGAAAGTACCTGGCCAGGCAGAGGCGTGCTCTTTGACCCCCACTGAGGGTCCCCCCTCCATCGACGAGATACGTCTTGTCTTTCTCAGGTAGCAAAGTGAAGTCCTTAAGAGGAAAACGAGGACAGAATGGATATAACACATAGGCTCTGTAGATAAATACCTCAACTTCTATGTTTTTATCCTCTAGTTTTTTAGTTTTTTGTTTAGTGCAGGGTCATAAATTCATAGAGCACATGTGCTAAACTCAAGGCCTGTGGGCCAAATTCAGCCTTAGTTTAGGTCAGTTTAGGTTTGGCCTCCTAGATGTAGCTGTGGTCTGGACAGCTGACTGATTCAAGGGAGGTAGAATCTACACTTCTGCAGATACGGAGCCCTCGACGGTGAACACAGGGATTACTCATTTGAACTGTTTTTTTTGTTTTGTTTTGTTTTTGCAGCCAATTTCATAGCAGACAGGAAAAGTAGAAGATCAAAAGTCTTATTTTTTTATGGAAATTTCCTGCCCAAACCTTTAGGTGTAATTTTCAGGCCTATTAAACAAAACACAAAGATTTATTATTTACACTGTCCATCCAGATTTATTTGGTATTAGTAAAATTCCCATACTCCCAGGATGATCATATTCAGACTTTTTAAAAAAAATTATTATGAATTGATTCATTTACTTTTAATTTGGTTCTTGCAGATTAGTCACAGGCTGTAAGTTTAACAAACTGTTACAAAAAATTAAAGCATGACAAAAAAAAATTCTGTCTGGCACTTCATGTGATTTTCTTTCTCCATTGGGCCATTTCAATAAACTGTTTGACACACATGATCAAGTCAATGATCTTCCTCATATACCTAACAGATATGAGCCAGGGACTCCATTATTTCATTGAAAGTGTGGTGGGCAACAAAATGAAACATGTCAAGAACAAACAGATGCATCTTTAAGTGACTTCACCTCATTTTCAAAGTAATGCTGCCTGTATGCACACATGAGTACTTTCAAAAAATCCAAACATGGCACATGAACACTGTCACAAGTAGACATGATACATATGTATGATACACACATATGATGGTAACTGATAATGACAGCAACAGGGACAAAGTGACAATCATGATTAAACTTTCCTACCTTTTTAAACGGCACCTTCCACGGTCCAGATAGGAGAGCATACAGGATCAAATTAACAGATCGTTTAACAGCTTTGTTAAATATAGCAGCATAGTTAAAAAAAAAAAAAAAAAAAAAAACTTTTGGCTATCAAAAACCTCCTACAGGGTTTACAGTGGGAAGACCACTCACTGTCGGTCTGGGGCTTCAGGCCTGCTAAACACTCCATCTCTATCTGGAGCGATCACCTCTAGCTGTCACCTCTGTCTGTCAGGTTTGTAGTTTAGAAAATCCTATGTGTGAATCAGTGTTAAAATAGGTTATTTTAATCTTCAAAGAACCTTCAAATGTCTAAAATATTTATTTATTTATTTATAAATAACTGAAATAATTTCTTGACAGTTCACACCACATTTGACGCATCTCCTCAAAGAGAAAATACAGGCTGAAATTTACAATGCCAGTATTTACGGCTTCGTTTGCTGTGACCTGTTTTGTTTTTGTCAAAACTACCAAAGCACCATCAGTGCTACAGGAGATGGAACGGCATAGTCAATAAATATGATGGCGTCACACTCAGCACACACTGCTCCACTGACTTCAGTAAAAATAACACAAATACAGTATATTTAAAGTGTCGACAAAAAAGTTGGTGATTTTTTTTGGAATTTGTACTGTGAACTGAGGTGTGTGTGTGTGTGTGTGTGTGTGGGTGTTGATGTCATGTACAAAAATTGATACTTTAATTTCACACATACAACTTTTAAGTTGTGCTTCTTTTTTTTTAACTCATCCCGTTTAATCTGATGGCTCACCCTTCCAGCTTGTTATGAGCTAAAAGGTCTTGTATTGCATCCCAGTGACATAATGTGAGATTTCCACAGCAACAGAGGAGACATTATTCTGCTGAGGGCCTGTCAGTCAACACTGAGGCTTTATGAGAGAATATGTGTGCCAGAGTTAGAGACAGGTAGAGAAGTTTGCAAGTATGCATGTATTTGTGTGTGCGGGACACATAATTGTTGTAAATGTGAACTGAGGAAATCTGAACCTTCTTGACGCCCTGCAGTGGCTCCACACAGGCAGCTTAGCAGAGAGAGTCAGTTCCCTGAATAGGCAAAGAGTTCAAAAAGAAGCTGGCAAAGATTTTACTTGGGAAAACTGCTGCTGGAAACAGATTTTTTTTAATAGTTTGTCACATTTTCATTCAACTAATGTTGCCACACTCAACATTTGATCTATTAATTATAGGGTGAGCAGATGTAGGGCAACACCATGTTTGTGTAGGAGAGAGTAGGACACATCAACAAGAGAGGTAATCGGAAATTTTCATTTTTAACTTACAATAAACTGTGCATATTATTAGATTGTCATTTAGCAGGTCTAGGCAAAAGCTTATATTTTGAGCCTTTTGGCTGAGTAAATACTATAAAGATAAAGGAAGCTTAAGTTTGTTCTCATGCACTAGTTTTTACATACTCTCATATTCTGTGGTAACATTTTGGGGGCTTTCAGTTGGATGTATCCATAGATTGGCATATCTTTTTTGAGCCATAACTAACGATTTTTGCTATTTTTATCCAATTATGACACATATACTGTGTGACTTCACACCACATTTCCCCCGTGTGACACTAACAAATAACTAGTTAAAAAAGACGAAAACTCTAGTTCTCAGAATATACTGCCACTTCATTTTCTTTGTGGAAGTTTCTATCATATTCAACAAAATCTGTAAAGCTTGTGATTTTTGGGGATGGCACCAGACAAGCTTTCCTTCTTTCCACTATAATAAAAACCTTCCTTTCAAATATGCATTGTGTAAAAGCCAGACTTTAGAAAAGTGCATGCACTGCAAGACCAGTCAAATTGTGGAACATGGTCTCAAGATGTAGTACGGGAAGACAAGGAATAAAAAGGCTGTGCAATCCCACATAAAGAGGGACATCTGGTTTCTCACTTCACTTCACTGACACTTTGTACTTTTTTCCTCCTCTGACAATAGCACTTGTGCTTAATTCTTGTTATTTGCCAGTAACAAGTTGTTTTGGTGGTTCAAAAGTATCAAAATATCCAGAGATCCAGTCAAAATACTGCTGCATGTCCATATCTATTATTATTCATATTCTCAGAAAGCTCTAAATACCTTGAAATATGGCGAAGAAAAATCACATCTACACAAATTGTCATACATGAGTTGTGAATCTGGCTCATTAACCGACCAAAACGAAGCCAGCTTGTTTAGATATATTTTGCTAACACCTTGCATATCTGATGTGGTCTATCTAGCTTTTACAAAAACACGCACACTTATTTAAAGATGGTTGTGCACCATATCTGTATTTGGTATGAGCCCATTGTTCATCAACTGCTTATGAAAAAAGCCAAAACTGATCTAACCTTCAAGGTCACTGTGTACTTCTGCATAGCTTCCAGTGTAGTTGTTATTTTTAGGAAGTCATAATCTGGCCACTATTGTGCTTTGATTTCACTCTAAACCTCAAACATGTGTAGAGAGCTGGATCCCCCGCTTGACTCTGAGGACTCTGGAAGAGTCTAAAGTTTTCGAGCCTGAAGCTGAATGTCAGGATCTCAAAGAGAATATTCTCACATAGCAAATGTCTTCATCAAAAAAAAAATTCAAAAAAAAAAGTCCCATCCACACCAGCACTGTTTTGATAATATCTCCATCCTCATGAATGCACAAAAAAACAAAACAAAACAATGTCAAGTGCTGGCAAGAGCAAGCCTAAAGCAACAGGTGGTGATATATGCTGGCCTGTCCTAACTCTACAAACAATAACTGTGCACACTCTGCACAGTTATTATCAACTAGAATGCCTCTTCAAGTCGGACTTCGTACTCTGAAACTCACTGCAGCCCCACCAACTCTTATTGAAGTATCCAAGATAGCATCAGCACATGTACCCATTAATAAAACTGTAAAACCTGTAATTTGTGCTGCCACTGTTGTGTATTTTGACTCACTAAATAAGCCATAAGCAGAGCACTGATCAGGCTCTATCCATGAACTTGCTACAGCTGCATTTTTTTAAACAAAAAAAAAAACCCCAAGCACTGTGCTGTGCTGCATGCCAGTGATGCATGAATAGCTCTACCATGCATGAGCAAAACAAATCATGGTTTTCCTTGCTTTTCCAACTTTACTACTAGAACTTGTTCATCTCAGGAGTGATGTCACTCCCAGCTCCGACATCCAACTTCCGAGTCAAACCGCATTAGAGACAGTGTGAGAAGCTTGGTCATTCAGTGACTGTCCCTCCCTGAGCCTGGTTCTGCTGGAGGTTTCTTTCTGTTAAAAGGGAGTTTTTTCCTTCCCACTGTCACCAAGTGCTTGCTCATAGGTGGTTCGTTTTGACTGTTGGGTTTTCTCTGTATTATTGTAGGGTCTTTACTCTACAATATAAAGCGCTATACAAATAAAATTGAATTGAATTGAAAATTCGGGAGGGGCTCAGAGTAGAGCTGCTACTCCTCCATATCAAAAGGATCCAGTAGAGGTGGTTTGAGTGTCTGTTTAGGACACCTTGGAGATGAAGTGTTTCAAGCATGTCCTACTGCATGGATGCCCAGGGGCAGGCCTAGGACATACTGGAGAGATTATGTCTCTCAGCTGGCTTGGGAATGCCTTGGTGTCCCCCTAGACAACCTGGAGACTAGGGGGAGGGAGGTCTGGGCATGTATTACCAACTGGACCAGGCTAAGCAGCAGAAAATGGATGGACAGATGGATGAAGCACAATTTAGATCTGGACTTCGAGCAAGGGAAATAAAAACAGCAGTCACACTGATGGCAATACAATACAACCCAGAAGCTGACATCAGACAAATTTTAAAAAGATATGGTCTGTGATTTTTAAAGGAGTTGTGACCCTGAGTGACTGCACCTTGTATTTTGTGCTTTTGCAACAGGATCTGTATTCTGCATGAACAGCTACAGCCACTTCAACTGAACAAGAGAAATGTAATTCTATGTTTGCAAAACAAAAAGGATGCAAAGAAGAAGGCAGAGAAAGAGAATGAAAAAAGCAGAGGTACCTCTTCTAGCTGGCAGGCTTGGATAACAGAAGTGTAGCGGTATTCGTCATAGGTCAGGCCAAACAGGATGTTGTCACGAATTGTCCCCGGCATGATCCAAGAAGTCTGCGGTGAGAAGGAAATGCGACCACTGTGTCTAATTTGACCCTCTGTCGGCACCAACTCTCCCAGGATCATCATGAGCAGGGAACTCTGGAGGAAACAGGGAAAGGGTGGTCATACTTCAATCTGCATCAATACAGTATTCTCAACTTGACAAACACGGAATGAGTCAGCAAATTGCCTTTCAATGCTCAAGGAGGTTTTTTCATTAAACATTTACAGTGATGAGATTACAGATTCTGCATAGTGACTATTAGAGCCAAAGCAATATAGACCAAAACTAAAATTTGTTGATTTAAAAATCCAATATATCAGCCGATAATTTTTTCTTTCAGGCACATAAACAAATAGATTTCCCTAGCATTTATTTTGTGTAGTTATTTTCGAGCCCTTACTAAGACATTATGGTATCTTATGGATTACTCGTTTAATCTAGTTTCAAACACATGATTTGTCAAGAGGGATACTGCAAACATAGTTAAGGGCTGCTTCTTCCATCGCTTCTTTAATTTTCATTTATGGGCCGATAAACCCAAATTATTTGCCAAAACTGATAATATTGGCAAATAGCTAATATTGGCCGATAATTTCGACCAGCAGTCAGGTTCTACTGATTATAAGCACTCTAGCCAAAATTTAATTTGAATGAAATCCTACCTTCCCTGAGCCTGTGGATCCAGCCACAGCAAGCATCCGGCCTTTCTCCAGGTGTAGGCTGATGTTTCTGAGGACAGGTGTGACATAGAGATTGGTGAAGAAGAGTCCTGGGTCACTGCTCAGGTGTCCATTTGCTTTGCTCTCCTGCTGAATCCTGTCAAACAACTCACCAATGTGCTGCAAAAGGAGTTCATAGGCAGTTACTAAATGCAATGATATACATGTGGTAAAACATAATTTGCCATTTACCTATATGTAGACAATATCAACATATTAAAAACAAATTTAAAACAATAGAGCTGAGATGTTCAGTTTCCTGCTGCAATGTGTGCACTTTAAGCTGAATTTCATAAAACAAACTTCCACTTTTGATATATTTTAATGTACCATGTGACACTTACATTTACTTGATTTTGTGTACCTGCACATGGCATGCATGATTTGTGTTTTTCATTTTGTTTATATAACTGCTTGCTTCAGGGCTGAGCAACTATGTCTGTCATGCTGTGCTCCGAGGCAGTGACACCAGGCTAAACTACTGTGAGAAATGAGAGATTCTCCAAAGACAGGAGAAAACTCCCAGGGTCTCACAATGGCCTTATTTCACCTCATCTGTCACCACGTCTGTAAGGATTAAAGGGCGACACATCTCACTCCTAGAAAAGGGGAACTCTGCTTGACTGGCTGGCTTAATCGTTGACCTCTTTGACATTTTATGGGTCACTGTACCTCTAATGCCAGAGTGCGCTCTGATTTGTATAGGTCTGTCTGTGTGATTCTCATTCTAATGAAGTGATGTTCAGCCTGCCAGCAGTAAAGAAAGGCAACACCCCTCCCATGCATCTGCAAATGACACATTCCAGGAAGAGGCAAAGCCAGGGGAGAATCTGATTTGATCTCATTCAGAGTTGTGTTTCCAGCAAAGTTTCCAGCATGGTGACGACACCTGGATAATTAATTAGGCAAAGTGACATGGGAAACAAACTACTGGATGTTCGTTTTCTCACGGTGTTGGATGGTCAATGAATCACACCTGTTGGATTAAGTTTACTGCCTGAGCCTATAGATAAGATTATACTGCTGTCTCCCAGTGATGGTGAAGAATTGCCTATTACACCTGGACTTACTGTAGGGGCTGTCAGAGTTTAACATGCTATTGTCCTGATCTTATATTAACACACTGATAAGAGTGAATGTATTACAGCTGTGAGTAATGATATTTGGGACTAGTAGTGACTGTTGACATTTAAGTCAGATAATGATCTACCAATCTGGAATTTTTTCCCTCCATACAAGTACATCACAAAAAGCAACATATTTGGCATCTGTACTGTATGAGTATATATATTATTTAAACATTGTTTCTAAGCTAACTTAAAAACAGATTTTTTTCATGTTTCTGTTTTAAATTTCTTCATACTTATCAGCTTACTTCATCCTCAACCAGTTGTGGCAGATGACTGTCCCCCACCCCCGAGCCTAATTCTGCCTGAGGTTTCTTTCTGTTACCAAGTGCTTTTTCACAGGGCATCAGCTAATCATTAGGGTTCTCTCTAACATTCTGGGGGCTGACCATATAATACACAGCTCAAAAAAATTAAAGGAACACTTTTTAATCAAAGTATAGCATCAAGTCAGTTAAACGTCTGGGATGTTGATCTGGTCAGTTAAGCAGCAGAGGGGGTTGTTAATCAGTTTCAGCTGCTTTGGCGTTAATGAAATTAACAACAGGTGCACTGAAGGAGCAACAATGAGATAATCCCCCAAACAAGAATGGCTTTACAGGTGGAGGCCGCAGACATTTTTCCCCTCCTCATCTTTTCAGACTTTCACTAGGCTAGGGTCAGGTCACTACTGGTAGTATTAAGCGATACCTGGACCCTACAGCAGTTGCAGAGTTAGTCTAACTCCTCCAGGATGGCACATCAATACATGCCATTGCCAGAAGGTTTCCTGTTTCCTAGCACAGTCCCCAAAGAACGGAGGAGATTTCAGGAGACAGGCAGTTACCCAAGGAGAGTTAGAAGGTCCTGAACCTATCAGCTGGCTTTTGCTCTTTTGTTCAAAGAGGAACAGGATGAGCACTGCCAGAGCCCGACAAAATGACCTCCAATTCACACCAATTCACTGGTGTGAATGTCTTTGACCAAACAATTAGAAACAGACTTCCAGATGGTAGCCCATCATTCTCTAGTGGACCCTGTGCTCACTGGCTGGCTCTGTGGAGACTGATTGGCATTTGCCATAGAATATCAGAATTGGCAGGTCGTCCGGAGAAGCCGTGCAGGATATTATCCTGCCTGTGACATCGTTGAGCACAGCCGGTTTGGTGGTGGGTCAGTCATGGTCTGGAGAGGACTATCCATGGACGGACACAGGTTAGGGAACTAAATGTCATTGACTAAGATCAGCTTTTTAAACACAAGCAAATGTTGCATCTAGAAATATTGCAAAAAGTAGAATAAAGGCAAGATAAATTTTGAAATTTTATGAAAACATTTAGTTTGAGTTCATTTATCACTAAAACTTTTATAAATGATAAACCTTTGTATATTCACTGGGTGATTTACCTCTGCTGTGTTATGGAAAAAAATGGATGTAGATGTTCAGATGAAGCTTTCCTGGATGAAAATATGCAATATATATTAAGGTCTTCAATAATAACTGAATTCTGATATTTATTAGTGACAGTTCATTAGGAACACCGCTTTTCTGACTAGCACATCTCCACGATACAGTATTGTTTGGTCTGTTTGTGCTATTGGGAAACTGATATACTTAATCACATTGAGAAAAAGTATTTCTGACTATTTCAGAAACTGCTGATAAGCTGAGATTTTCCCACACAGCCACCTCTGGGATTTACAGAGAATTGAGAGAACGGCCAAACCTTCAGGGCTTACAATGTACCTGCGCACCAAGTTTGGTTGCTCAACTCCTGATGTGTAGGAGGAGTTCATGGACAGACAAACAGATTTTGTAAAGTATATTACAGTAAGATGCTCCCAGAAAGTTGTTTCTGTGCATCTGAATGTAGCATTTTCAGTAGGAGAAACACTTTGTGACTCATCCAAGTGACTTCTTCACACTGAAGAATTCCTTACCTGGATGATTGAGCATGCATCAAGACATAGTAAGATACTACTAAAAGCCCAGATTTTACGTGTCATTGATACAAATGAATCAATGACAATAGAAAGCAAAAAGATAAATAAATAAAAAAGTTTGTCATTTACGAAATATTACAATTGCATGGGAGATGTTGGAAAACATATTTCCAAGTGTAGACTGATCAACTGTATTTCTTGTCTTAGAGAGAATCCACTTTTTTTTGGCCACAACAGCTTTATTGGCAGTGTAGAGGGACAGGAAACAGGGTAAAGATATAGGGGAAGACATGCTGGCAAATCGGCGACAGGCCAGGAGTCAAACCCGCACTGCAACGCGGCATATGCATGTGGTCCTCTGCGCCACCAGTGAGCTACCCAGGCGCCAGGACAGAATCCACTTTTACTTGTGATAAAACCTCACTTAAATCCAAAACAGTCAAGATACTGATTGCTAATCACAGTCACACACCTGTAGTGCTGTTACTGAGCAAACTGTGCACTGTTTTATAGTTAATTTATTTCTCACACTAAAAAACAGTGTTTTGACTGTGCCTATGCAGTAAGTAGCAGTGCAGTAGCAATATAAGCAGTTACTTTCTTTTAGGCTCAACAAATAGACATAAACAAACCTCATCCCAGGATGCAGAAACATTGACCAACTCCAGGTCCGAGGTGGTCAGGTTATACTCCAGCCCTCTGTATTCTTCTTTCATCAAGAAATCCTTGAGGGGAAAAAAAATACATTTAGGTTTAATTTATCCAGCTCACTTTTTCTGTTAGGGGCTGATAAAGGCTAACAAAAAGTAGACATTCTGAATTCATTGTTCTGATGATCATTAGCAAATGTATAAAATGTGCAGTAGCATTAAAGCATCTAAATGGCATCTCACCCCATCTCTCGACCTACCTCGATCTTGCAGAGTAGTGTCAACGTGTCGTACCACATCTGGATGCAACCTGGAAACTGGCGGGTCAGTGTCATTCTTAACACCAAGAAGTAGGAGGCTGTGGTGAAAATTCGGCGAAGGATGATGCCGTTGCTGAGTGCATATGGTACAATGGCTGACAGGATAACAAAGATGGCAGAGAAGAAATATGAGGCACTGTAGAAGTAACGGAGAGATCCAATCTTCCTCGTTAGTGTCATCTCATCCCTGTGGAGGAAAGTGAACACGGGAGAGAGAACTAAGAGTTCTGTTTGAGATGAAGCAGCAATGCAGTTGGCATCAAATGGCATAATTTAACATTGTTTTCTCAATAATTAAAACAAACTGTAGTAAGAGCCCTTCTGTGTGTGGCAGTGTGTGTGTACTGTAGGTGGTGGTGTCTTACTGCCTGATGTTCTTGATGATATTTTCCATCACTTCCTCCCAGCCGTATGCCTTCACAGAGTGAATGTTCTCTACGATCTCTGTGGTAAGAGCCAAGCGACGGCTCGTTATCGGCGCTCGCTTTGCCCTGTTCACAGGAGACAGTTTTACCAGAACACCGAACAGTTTTACAGCAGTGTGCCTCAGAGTATCCACCTATGCATGCACAAACATTCTCGAGTTTCTGTTTATGTATACACCTGTACCTTTTTGTTTGTTTGTTTCTGAATAGTGTTAACACATGTAAAAAAAAAAAAAAATACTGTGAATCCAAAAGTTTTATTCACTGCTAAATAGATATAAATGGCTACTCAGTTCTCTATTGGCTCACTTTCCCTACTGGATGGGTCCCTGGCCAAGCTTCTGTTGTGACAGTATATCATTCAGTGGCTTCCCCAAAGATGATCTCTTGGACAAACTTCAACTCCACTGCCTTGGACCACATCTGGTGATTGTAGTTCTTGTTCTGCTCTGGAGAACCAGAACATGAGCTGGAGGGCCACTCAAACGAGAAGGTGCAGCAGGTTCATGTGCCGCTATTTTGAGTTACTGAGGCTGTGGAACAAAACAAGGACTACACTCACCAGCTGCAGTCCAAGTCAAGGGAGTAAGAGTTCATTTGTAGAAAGAGACTCTCTAGAGAGGCAACTGATTAATATGACTCCATTATTTGTTACAAACTATTGTACCTATCTGCAGAGAAGAAATGTATAAATTGAACTTCGTAATAATTTGTTCAAGAAAGCAAGTGTGCCTTCTCTTGTAGCCCCTACTGCCACAAAGGGAAATGTGTAGAATATTTTTAATCTTTAGAGAACAAGCACACCTGGCAAGACAGAGGACATAAATACATGTGTATATTTATATGCAGTACTGTAGATTTCCTATATTACAAGTTTGTATGATTGTGCTTTCCTACCGATGAGGTGCCATCTTCGTGGAGAGCCAGGCCTGGACAATGCCCATCACAGTCAGTGCTGCCAGGCCACAGAAGGCATTCACCTCAATCAGTTCCCAGACCAGACCCACACACAATATACACTGCAGAGGGGTGATCCATATAAAGTGTGCCAGACCCAGACTCTGTACACACAAAGCACACAGAGATGACGTGTAGATGTAGGGCAATAATGTGATGCTTTACAATATGAGAAGGCTGTTTTAGAATTGACCACAGGGAGCTCAATTTTCAAGTTCAAGGAACTCTATGCTCAAAAACTTTTGTGTGTGTGTGTGTGTGTGTGTGTGTGTGTGTGTGTGTGTGTGTGTGTGTACCACATATTCAGCACTTTAAAAAAAGGTTAGTCGAGGACAATAGCTGGGAACAAAATAACAACAGAAAGTTATGGAAAAAATAACATTTTTGTATATTTTGGTACAAACAGGAGGGTTGGGAAAATATGGGCCACACTATAGGACAATCATTAAAAAAAATAAACACTTTTTTTCTACAGGTAAAATGTTAATAATTTGTAACTGAATTGAATCCAAGCTGACTGAAAGAGTGAATACCCAATTCTGGACACTGTATATATAGAATAACTAGTCAGTTTTGATACGTGATTAAAAGGTGACTTTGTCCCAAAATATTCCACTTCAGACACATTTATACTATTGGACATCGTGAGCATGGTTTAGGCGAAGGAGCTGCCCAGATATTCATGTGTGCAGGAAGTTGCACACATGAATGCACCAGAATACAAAGAGCTGGTGGGTTCAAAACCAACTGATGTCCAATCAGACATTTGGTTTAATTTTTTTAAATAAAAGTTGATATCCCATATTTTATCCTGTAACCTGTAGGGTTTTTACCTTACAGTATAAAGAAACTTGAGGGGATTGTTGTTGTGATTTGGTGCTATATAAATAAAATTGAACTGAATGTATTGTTCATCTAATATTTGTGAGGCTGTAAAGTGAAAGTATGGCAGAGATGACTGGCTACAAAACAAGTGGAGGAATGAAAGAATACATGTACAACAGCAGCATAAGGGTTGGGGTGGCTGTGGCTTAGGAGGTAGAGCAGGTCATCTACTAATAAGAAGGTTGGTGGTTCAATTCCTGGCTTCTTCAGTCTGCATGCCAAAGTATCCCAAGATATTGAACCCTAAGTTGCTCCCGATGTATTCATTGGAGTGCGAATGTTAGCTAGAAAGCACTTAGATAGCATTGCCCTCAAAAAAATAATGGCCTAAGTCATCTTTTTAGAAAAGAGAAAAAACTGAACCAAACACTGAAAATATGATGACTTAGGCAGAAATAAAACTTTTGTTAATAAATTACCATGGCCATTATTTTAAGAGGGTGACACTATAGAAAAAAGTGCTTGGGTGAATGCAAACATGTTGTATTGACTTCTCTAGTGCTTTCAACAGCATCCAGCCTGCACTGTTGAGAGGGAAGCTGGAGGGAGCTGGAGTGGACAGGCAGCTGACGGCATGGACCATCGACTACCTCACCAACAAACCACAGTATGTGTGGTGCCATGACTGTGTGTGTCTGATGTGGTAGTCTGCAGCACGGGGGCGCCACAGGGCACGGTCCTCTTACCCTTTCTGTTCAGTCTGTACACTTCAGACTTCAGGTGACCATTGCCACCTACAGAAGTTCTCAGATGATACAGCCATCATCAGATGCGTATCAGATGGGAACGACGAGGAACACATTGGGTCATCGGTGACTTTGTCGGCTGGTGTGAGAACAACTCACTCCAAATCAACGCCAGCAAGACGAAGGAGATGGTCATAGACTTCAGGAGGAAGCCACCCCCTACAGCACCAGTGAACATCCAGGGAAAGGACATTGAGACAGTGGTCTCTAACAAGTACCTGGGTTTTCACCTCAACAACAAGCTGGACTGGACTACAAACACAGACGTCCTGTATAAGAAGCGCCAGAGTCAACTCCACCTGCTGAGGAGACTGAGGTCCTTCGGTGTCTGCAGGACTCTGTTAAAGACTTTTTATGACTCAGTGGTAGCATCTGCCCTTTTCTATGCAGTGGTCTGCTGGGGGTGGTGGAAGCACCGAAAGGGACAGGAGGATTGACAAACTGATGCGGAGGTCTAGCTCTGTGCAGGGATGTCCTCTGGAGTCTCTGATGATGGTGGGTGAGAGGAGGATGTTAGCAAAGCTGACATCCATTATGGACAACCCCCATCACCCTCTGCATGAGACAGTGAGTGCACTGAGCAGCTCCTTCAGTCAGAGACTGAAACACCCTCGCTGCAGGAAGGAGCGCTTTCGCAGGTCATTCATCCCAACAGTAGTTAGACTGTACAACACATCATGATGTCATGAGTCACTTGGACACTTTACCTCCATTGCCATCACTTTATCCATACAGTACATATACATTTTATTTATTACACTCTCACCCATATACCGCATACCGTGTATGCTGTGTACCTTACCAGCTACAATGTATATAGTGTGTCTGATATCTGTATATAGTGTTTTGATGTGTGTGTATTTGTATATGTGTATTGATATTGATATGTATTTTATTTAAATAGTGTTTTTTTTATTCTATTTTATTTCATTTGTGTTTATTCATCCTTTCATTTTTCTCTGTACTGAGCTGCTGTAATGTGCAAATTTCCCCATCGTGGGATCATTAAAGTTTTATCTTATCTTATCTTAAAGTGCTTTGAGTGCTCAACTAGAGTAGAAAAGTGCTATATAAGAACTAGTCCATTTACAGTACCATAAGACACATACAAAGAAATGCTAGACTGTATCAAACAAGCTTATGATCTTTTGAAGAATCCACTTCCAGCAGCACTATCTAATCTATCTAATCTGCTAATCTCAGCTCTACTGTATGTGCAACACGGCTTTTACTTCACCTTGAGGGGACTGTTTGTTGTGATTTGGTGCTATATAAATAAAACTGAATTGAAAATAGGAATTGGAAAAGGCTCCCTTTCATCCACTCACCTCCAACTTGTCTTTTGTTATCCCACACGTATGCCAAAACTACCACACAAGGTACTAGTCACACCACCTTTGCACTAGGGCAAGCCACATCCAAGCCAGGTGATAATTGTTCCAAAGCAGGTTGCAGAGTGTTTCCACATTCAACACCTCAGTGAGACCCAAGGCAAGACCACAAACATGCATGCATAACCACGAGTTTCCAACACTGATGCACAGGTAATACTTGTTTATGTACTAACACCACATTGTATATAGTCATTTATTGTTCTATTGTCCTCTATATGGATAACACAGTTAGTGTTGCTTAATAAAACACATTCACTGAGGTCAGTGAGGATGTGAGCTCTATCCCACTCCCCCTTAGCCCTTCCATTAATTCTGAGTGGAAAACTACTGTAGTATTTAATCTCGCATTTCACTCGCTTTATTTCAACATTTATTTGTTCCACCTTTTCACGCCCCACTGGTTTCTAGTGCATGCTTTCTTTTATTGGTGTGAGGATGTTTTAACTAAAACAATATCTTCTTCTTTCAGCTGATCCCTTTACGTGTCACCACAGCAGATCATCTACCTCCATCTGACCACATCTCTAGCATCCTCTCTGTCTTCCACCATTTAATCCTCGCCTCTGCCTTCACTCACTACCTCTTCTTGATTTCCAGAGTCATCCCACAGACTACCATCTGGGGCAGCCTTGCTACATTTGCCCGTACATTCGAACCACCTTGCAATCTCCTATCTGTTTTAGATTGCACCTTCTACACTGAATATAGTCCACCTGTGTGCACCTTCCTCCACTCTGATACGTCACCCTATGTTCCTCCTTTTTCTTGAAGTATGTGTTCACCACAGCTATTTCCATCCTTTTTGCAAAATCCACTACCATCTTTTCCTTCTGCATTTCTTTCCTTAACACCATATCTACCCAACCCCTCCCCATTACTCTGTTTCCTTCACCTAGATGTCCACTGAAGTCTGCTCCAATCACCACTCTCTCCCCACTGGGAAAACTCTATGCCACTTCATTGATTTCCAGCTCCAAACTCATGATCCTGTATGACACTCTTCACCTCCACAACATTATTCACATATTCTTCAAGATTACCCCTACTCATTTCCATTTCTACACCATGCTAGAACATTTTGAATCCACCTGTAATGCTCATGGCCTTGCTTCCTTTCCATCTGGTCTCTCGCACACACAATATACCTACCTTCCTTCTCTCCATCATATCAGCCAGCTCCCTCCCTTTCCCAGTAATAGTCCTAGTCATGTAAAGTCCCTACTCTCACCTCCACACTCCTGTATTTCCTTCTCTCTTGCTGCTTCCTAACACACCTTCCCTCCTTCCTCTTGCTTTGCCTTCAGCCAACAGTAGCACAGTTTTTAGCAGCACCCTGTTGGCCAGTAGCACCGGAGGCGATCATTTAACTGGTATGGAAATCTGAAACTTTTCTGAAATGTGTTTTTCTTTTTGACTTTTTTTGGTTGTTATTTTTTGCACCTAATGCCACTGTATTATTTCATAAGAAAAATAAAAGAGAACATCTTCTCACTCTCTGATAAATCATCAGCTTTATCCTGTAAAAACATTTTCTCACCTCATCCAGCTTGTTGAGATTTGCAGACATCAGACTGACAAGCTGACCAGTGCTGATTTTGTCCAAGACTCTGCTGGACAGCTTCAGGGTCTGAAAACAAAGGTCAAAGGTCAGTTGGAGCACAAAAAGAGAAATATTTTAAGGAGACACTGTGAGTAAAAAGTGAGTAAAAAGTGGAAGTCAATGACAAACGGCCATGCGTTGACACCAGGCTGACATGCCCCTCGCAGAAGCCTGTGGATGGCCACATGGAAGTGCTCAGTTATGCATGACAAACAAGGGGGAAGCATTTAGCTTATGAGGCAGTTTTGGAGAAGTTGATCTTCAAACTAATACTAAAAAAACAATAAAAAAATCTAAGAAATGCAAGGGCCCTCTTATCAGTTGGGTTGTTTTGTTCTAACAGTAGATTGTCACAGCAGTAACCAAAAGTAACAAGTATATAATTCATGTGCTATCAGCAGCTCAGTGCCACTGGCTGCCAGGAAGAATTAACGCTTGCCCTCCACAACATCTCAAAAGCAAACACTAAACATTTTACTCTAGTTAGGGTATAGATTAAAAATGCATTGCAACACTGAAAAGTATAAGCGGAAGAGAATAGATAGATGGATGGATGAATTTTAATATCAATTTAATATTTTAATATCACTGTTCAAGGTTAAAAATGCATTTTAGGCACAGTTAACAAGTTCATGAAGGTTAGAAAATAGTAATCATAGACATTCTTGCCTTACCTTCTTGTATATAAGGCTAAAAAGGGCAATGCGGATCTGCATGCCCAGGTGATGCAGGCCAAAGATGGCAGGCTGCAGCAGAAGGAAGCGGGCAGTGAAGAGGAGGCAAAGGCCCAAAGACAGATAGAGTCCCTGACTTCGCTCTGTAGCATGAAATGGATCAAAGGAAGCAATGATGCGACCCGAAATCTGAGGTTGCACTGTCTTGGAAGCCTCCTGCATCAAAAAATATGGGACAACAAAGATAAAGGAATAACTGGTTTTGTAGTTGTTCCATCACTAGAGAATCAGCATCACCTTGGAAGATCATCAAGTTACAGACAGTTAAATGGACTAATTCTTATATAGCGCTTTTCTACTGTTTCTGAGCACTCAAAGCACTTATACAACACATTTACCCATTCACCCCCATTTATACAAGCCGCCAACCTTCCAATCAGTAGGTGACCTGCTCTACCTTCTGAGCCACAGCCACCCGTGAGCTACAGGCATGGCAAGTTATGAAGTTTTAAATTAGGGCTTGCAGTAAAAAAATTAGCTTTGCTGACTGGTACTGGCCATTTAAAAAAGTAGCATTTACTGATAGTAATGGTCAACTGCTTATCTGTTGTGGGCTGAATAAATGTTCAAAGCCAGTGCAATGAATGACCTTAAAAAAGTCAATTTTTAATAATGATGATTTCTTTGTTTGCCTGGCACAGATGGGGGAATAAGTAAATGTAAACACAAATGTCATGACTGGCTGTGTAACTGGCAGGACAGAACCCCAGAATGCAGACCTGCAGAGCAAAAAATGAACTTAAATGTGGTTTTATTAAAAGAGTAACAAGAAATAACAAACACAGCTGTACTGGAGCTGGTTGTGTACCAGAAGTAAAATACAAAACTAAGGGGACAGGAGAACACAGGAAGCAAAACTAAACAGAATAAACATGGGACAAGGGATACCAAAATAAAACAGGAAAAGACAAAACATAACACAAATGTGAACTTAACACAGCACACAGGGAATCACCAGGAAGGGAAACCAAACACAAGATGCGAGACAAGGGACAAGAGACTAAGACACGGGGGACAAAACAGACAGAGGAAGACAGACAGAATAGAGGACATGGGAAACTACTGAACATAGAGACAGAAACACAGACTTGACACAAGAAGGAGGAACATGAAGAACCAAGACACACATAGAGGGAGAAACTAAACTAAGAACCAGAAACTGAAAACATAACTGAATATAGTTAAATGGGGAAAAGGGGACAAAAAACAATCAATCTTCAAAAGTTCATTAAAACCTAAACACTAGGCATCAGACTACGACCATGACAACAAATTGAAAAACGATCAGTTTCAGCATCAGTGGTCAGACCACCTCTTATTTTAAACTGGTATTTTAGACAAAATTTCTCAGTAAGTGCATCCTTATTCAAAATAGGTGCATATTCCAATATTTTTTTATATTGATAAGATGAGATAAACAAAAAAATAAAAAAATAAAAATACTATTACATAATATATTTTAAAAAATAATAATAAAATCACATCTGGAATCAATCAAACATGATCGTTAACCAAGATGCCAAACATACAAAGATTTCTGCCAAAAATCTAATAGCATTAAATAACCAGAAAACTATGCTGGCTTCCACTTCAATCTGTCTTCAGGGCTTCTCTGTTTCCCCACAGTGTCTCCTTAAAATCTAATAGACATTCTTGTCATCATGACAACCAGCACCAACAGCACTAACTTACACAATGGCTGCTGTCTGGAGCTTCCCATAAGCCTGGGACAGTGAGCTGGTTTGTGACACCATGGTGTGACATGCTTGTTATGTTTGTGCGTCATTGCACTATAGCTTTATTGGACTTTGCCAGCAGGACAGTGCAGTTAACATCTAACACACACACACACACACACACACACACACACACACACACACACACACACACGCACACACACACACATACATATCGGTGAAGGTGGCAGCGAGTGACATAAATGTTTATAATGAATGTGTTTGTGACCTGACACAGTACTTAGTGTACTCTTTGTTCTTTACTGTTTCTCTGGTTGCAATGATTGCAATAAGTGACATCAATACTAAATGTCTCAGGCTGATATAGCAGCATATTAAAATTGTTCAAGGAACAAATATGTACAAATATATATATACATACATATACATACATACATATATATATATATATATATATATATATATATATATATATATATATATATATATATATATATATATATATATATATATATATATATATATATATAAAACTACATTTTGTAGTTTTCTGACTGATACATCATTACTACTGGGATACATGCCTACCTGTGAATGAACTAATAATATGAGCAAGGGAGTGTTGTGTGTGGTGGGATATGTTCAATTCCAGTCAGTATGGAAACAGATAAATAATTGGATGACAGATGGACAAATTCATCATCAAACAAAACTATTATCCAGTTGGGGCATTTTTCCAAGTTGCCCTTTCTCACATACAGCATACAACAGAAGACAGTTGGAATTGCATACACTCTCAGTACTAGCAGTTTCATTTAGGTGAGGGTGCTCCCAAGGACAATTACCTGCTATTTTGATATGGGTACAGTTGGACATTGTGCTTTTTACAAGAGAGTTGGAACGATAAATGTTTAATGTTCAATCTGACTAGGTTGGACAGTTTGCATTCTCAGACACAGCTCTATTTGGGCATATAGAGAAATTGTTATTGATGTCCTGTCTTAAAGACTCCAGCTGAGCATTATGGCCATCACTATATTGGTGTTACGAGTGGATTTGCCCATATGGCAAGTCCCAAAGCATACCCTGCTTTATTGTCCTTTGTGATTCTGCTCTGGACCATAAGTTAATTTCATATGTTATTCAATAACACTTGAAACTAGTGATTGAGACCACAAGATAATGGGGAAAGAGTTTAACTGAAGTTAAAAATCAAGTGAGCAGGAGGGTCTTTTTATCACCTGCTTCAATATACTCTGATTTCTTTTTGTAACCACTGGAGCCACCCTCTCCCGGTCTTTAGAAAAAATCCAGACTAAAGCAATTACCTCCCTGGCTTCACTTATCAGACCCACAGACTATTTCCATCTTTTACAGTCAACGGGTATAAGAGGTTGTAACAGTAATAGGAAAACACCTGAACTTTACTTAAATAAAAATATATTATAATGATGTTTCACTCAGCTGTAGAACAGTGTCACTCTAATTATTTTGGAATTGAAGATGAAATGTTCAAGCCAAAATTTAAAGAGCTAATTTCCTTCATGTTAATGTGCCTTTAATTGGGGATATTAATTGTTCCAACACTTAAAGGTAAGCAGGTTTGTTTGAAAGACAGATTGATTATGGCTTCATCATATACAGTACAAGTCAAAAGTTTAGACACACCTTCTAATTCAGTGGTTTTTCATAATTTAAAAAGATCTGCTTTGTAGATTAATACTAAAGTTATCCAAAATATGGAGAAATACATGTGGAATTATTTAGTAAACAAAAATGTGTCAAACAAACCAGAATATGTTTTGTATTTTAGATTCTTCAAAGCAGACACCTCTTGCTTAGATGATAGCTTTGTACATTTTGGCATTTTCTCAGTCAGGACCACCCCAGGAAAGGAAGACCAAGAGTTCCCTCTGTTGCACAGGAGAAGTTTATCAGAGTTACTAGCTTCAGAAACCACAAGTTAACAGCACCCCAGAAATGCTTCACAGAGTTCAAGCGGCACACACATCTCAACATCAACTATTCAGAGAAGACTGCGTGAATCTGGACTTTATGGTCGAATTGCAAAGAAGCCACTTCAAAGGAAGCACAACAAGAGGGAGAGAATGGCTTGAGCCAAGGAACACAAGGAATCTGTCCTTTGGTCTGATGAGTCCAAATTTGAGATTTTTGGCTCCAAATGCCATGTGTTTGTAAGACACAGAAAAGGTGAGCAGATGGTTCCTACATGTGTAGTTCCCACTGTGAAGTATGGAGGAGGAGTTGTGATGGTATGGGGGTGCTTTGCTGGTGACACTGTTGGAGATTTATTCAAAATCCAAGGCACACGTAGCCATTTATGACCAGCTGGAGCATAACTCCTAACTGTTTGTACATGGCAGTCAAATTGCAACCACATACCATAGAGCAATAATTCTTTTTGCATACAAAACCAAAGGATCTACACTTACATTTTACATGTAAAAGAGCGTTGTATCCTTTCTCTAACGGGTTCGCAGAAATTGTGTGAAAAGCGCAAACAACAAAACATACTCCATGCACTTTATAGTTTTCATTTGCATTTACAGCTATGGCATTTCTATATCTAGAAAATATTTAAATACAAAAAAACGATTTTCAATTCCCTTGTGGGTTAGTGCACTTTTTAGCTACTTTCTGTAGTTACTCTGGATTTCTTTCATACATATTCTTATAATTTGGGTTAGGAAGATTCTACTGATGTATAGTAAGTTGAAATAGTCCACTAAGTGGTACTACAGCATGTAAAAATGTAAAGATATGGTCTGGCGGACTTGTTCTACTATAGGTCATAAAGGGTAACCAGCATGGCTACCACAGCATTCTGCAGTGACATGCCATCCCATCTGGTTTGTGGGACCATCATTTGTTTTTTAACAGGACAATGACCCCAAACACACCTCCAGGCTACTGACCAAGAAATAATCAAGCGCCTTGAGGCAACTGTTTGTTGTGTTTTGGCATTATATAAATAAAATTTAATTGAATTGAAAGAGGGTGATGGAGTGTTGTGTCAGATGACCTGGCCTCCACAATCACCTGATCTAAACCAAACTGAGATGGCTTGGGATGAGTTGGACCGCAGAGTGAAGGCAAAGCAGCCAACAAGTGCTTAACACCTCTGGGAACTCCTTCAAGACTTAAAAACAAACCCACCTCAAGTGATTACCTCATGAAGCTGGTTAGAGAATGGCAAGAGTGAGCAAAGCTGTAATGAAAGCAAAAGGTACCTACTTTGACGAATCTAAAATCTGGTTTGGTTTGCTTAACACTTTTAATTTTACTACTTGATTCCTTGTGTGTTTCTTCATAGTCTGGATGGCTTCAGTATTAATTTAAAATGTAGGAAATAAATAAATAAATAAAATGAATGAGAAGATGTGTCCAAACTTTTGACTGGTACTGTACAAAAACTCAGACAGACAGCTGAAAGTTGTACATCCCAATCAGTGCTTTTAAATATCCTTTTAGAAACCAGGGATTATGTGAGCAGTACTTAACTGTATTCTACAGTGTATGGTTCAAAATCAAACTTCTTATCTGCTTTACCTACAAGGTAAACCCAACATCAACCTTGTCAAGGCATAATAATCATGTACAAGCAAGCCTGAACATCACAGTTCCCAGTTACACATGTGGAATGTGCTTTCTCCAGAGAGGTCAGACTGACAGACTCACCCCAAAGTAGAGGAGGACACCAAAGAAGGCGAAAGGCCAGAAGAAGCAGCGGGCTAATGCTCGCAACAGCTTTGGCTTTCTCTTGGCTGTGGCTGACACCACCTCTCTGTCCCATTCTCTGCAGGGAGGAAAGAGTTACAACACAACATCAGTGAAGGAGGAAGAATGGGAGAAACACACAACTACCAGAAAAATGCCAGAAAGCATTGGCTCTGGCTCCTCTATCTGTCTGCTACTACTCTGCCAGTTCACCAGGGTTTAATGGTCTGTTCCACAATTCTGGCTGATGATTAAGTCACAGAACAAAAAAACTGTTGTCCATTTATTTATTTATATTTATTTATTACTGGGCTATGTAACACAGGCCTTCAAGGTGGGAGTAAATAATTAAACCATTACTTAAAAAGCCATCATTTGACCCAGCTGTCTTAGCTAATTATAGGTCAATCTCCAATCTTCCTTTTATCTCAAAATTTCTTGAAAGAGAAGTTGTAAAACAGAACATCTGCAGAGGAATGGTTTATTTGAAGGTTTTCAGTCAGGATTCAGAATTTATCACAGTACAGACACAACATTAGTGAAGGCTACAAATGATCTTTTATGGCCTCTAAGAATGGACTCCTCTCTATGCTTGTTCTGCTAGACCTCAGTGCAGAATTCAATACTGCTGATCATAATATTTTATTACAGAGATTAGAGCATGCCCTAGGTATCAAAGGTACTGCACTGCAGTGGTTCGAATCATATATATCTAACAGACTTCAATTTGTTCATGTCACACTAAGGTTAATTATGGAGTTCCACGGGGTTCTGTGCTAGGACCAATTCTATTTACATTGCACATGCTTCAGTTAGGCAGTATTACTAGAAAACATAGCATACGTTTTCATTGCTATGCAGATGATACCTGGCTTTATCTATCCATGAAGTCAGAGAACCACAGGAATGTCTTAAAAACAAAAAGGCCTGAATGACCTTTAATTTCCAGCTTCTAAATTCAGATAAAACTGAAGTTGGTGTACTCGACCCGAAAAAGCTTGATATCTAACCAGATATTTACTCTGTGAGGACTCTTGGACTCATTTTCAACCAGGATATTTCCTACAATGCTAATATGAAATTAATATGTAAGAGTGAAAAATCTTGAATTATGCTGAAAAGTTAGTTCATGTGTTTATTACTTTTAGTATGGACATAATTTATTACTATCAGGTTGCCCAAAAAGCTCCCTGAAAAGCCTTCAGCGGATCCAAAATGCTGCAGTGAGATTACTGACAAGGACTAAAAAGAGAGAACATATATCATAGCGTATTTAAGCCATTTTGACTTCTCTTATTATTAATCTCTGGCTCTCTTCCACAGTATGTGTATTGTCCTGTCTCCCTACCCTCACCCCAACTGGTCATAGCAGATGGCTGGTTCTGGTGGCAGTTTCTTCTTGTTAAAAAGGAGTTTTTCCTTCCCATTGTTGCCACTTGCTTGCTCACAGGGGGTGATTTGATTGTTGGGGTTTTCTCTGTATTACTGTAGGGTCTACCTTACAGTATAATATGCCTTGAGGCAATAGTTTGTTGTGATTTAGCACTTTATAAAATAAAATAGAACTGAACTGAAATTGGATTATTTTTGTGAAAGAATTTTGTTTGTGCAAAAATGTACCTTGTAGATATTAAGGATCTCAGTCTAGTTTTCTAGCAATTTCTACAAATCTTGTTGGGCATTGCTTATTGTGGCTTTGTTATAACTCTACTTGATTAACTTTCTACAACAGTTTTGGCAGACAGGTACAGCTACAGAGAGTAGCTAAATTGTTCTGCAAGGGTTAATTTATAACCGCAGTGATGTGGCCAACCAGTAGCAGTGAGTGATGGGAGAAATTGAGAAGAGAAAAGATGGGAAAAGAAGTAGAAGTAACAACTGAGGAAGAAAGTGAGTACAAAAATCAAAACAACAACAAAAAAAACAAAAACAAAACATAAGTGGATAAATGTTGAAGATTTGACTTGTATTGTATTTGTCTCACTTCGTGGGGGTAGGGATCCAGTCCAAGAGATTAATATCCATTTTAAAGATAGTGTTTGCATTTTGTGTTATACAAAACTTACAGGTGGCTATGTGTTACCTACTGTGGTTACTGCCAAGCAGAGGTATACAAATCTGGGGCAAAAAAAGGAGAACTGTGGGGGGTGGGGGGGTGGAGGGGATGAGGATATCCCAGCTGAAAGACAGGGTACACCCTGGGCCGGTCACCACTCTCCAGCACAGAGAGACAGACAGCCATTCATGCTCACATTCACACCAATATCAAATTATCAATTAATCTAACAAGTATGTCCTTGGACTATGGGAGGAACCAGTAATATCCATGCAGGCACAGGGAGACAATACAAACTCCATACATAGTAGTGAGGCAACAGTGCTGACCACTGCACTAATTGCTCTGCTGACCAGTTAAACAAACCCCATCACTGATGGAGATATCCTCCTGCCAATAATGAAAATATAAAATAAATTTTGAAGTCTGGATAACATTACATCCCCATTTCATAACAGAAAACCATTCAACAGACACTGTTTTACTTTCTGGAAAACAATTTTTTCCCTAATTTGGCACAATATGTTGTTTACTCTTCACTTCAGATAAATACAGTCAAAGTTCACAATTTTTTTGACCAATTTCATGGCTCAACTTCTTGTGGTTTTAAAGTCTCTAAACTGGGAAGGTAAAACCTCATGGACGGACAAACACACGGACAGACGGACGGACGGACAAGCGGACAAGCGGACGGACAGTCAGAATGACGGACGGTCAGAATGACGGACGGTATGACAGTCCTCCTCGGAAGGGAGGATAAAAAACTGCATGAAAAAACATCCTTTTAATAAATGTCTCTGGAGCTTGAAAAAAGGCGACTGGACTTCTTTTTGTTTCTTGAAGACATTTCACCTCTGATCCAAAAAGTTTCTTCAGTTCTCAACCAAATGGTGGAGAGACCCAGGTATTTAAACCCCTGTGGGCGTAATAATAAATGTACATACAACATTGATAGATACAGGTGACACAATTTTGAAACTGAAAGCTTTCTAGCTTCTGTTTCTTGTTTGCTTGCAGTCTGAGTACCAGTGACCAAACATGCTTCTGCAGGCTTTGGTTGCATGTAGGTTAATGGTCTGTATGGAGTGTAAACGAGGGACTGCATTTGCCATAATGCATCCTTAAAATCATCAGCTATTGTCTAATAATTATCTAACTTTTTACTAGCTTTTTTAAAATGTATCCATGTCCAGATAGCAGCAATGAAAGCCTCTAGACCTCCACCAGACAATTGATGGACTAGTGGATTGTATAACAGACTACATCAATTTCTGTGCAGATAGTGCCATACCCACCAGGAGTGTATGGTGTTTCTCAAACAATAAACCTTGGATCACTCCTGATCTCAAAGACTGCCCTTAAGCAGAAAAGGAGACCCTTCAAGTCAGGAAACAAGGAGGAAATGAAGAGCATACAGAGAGAGCTGAAGAGAGTCATCAGGGTGGGACAAACATCTACAGACGGATGATGGAGAACCAGCTGCAGCTTAACAATGTCAGCAGAGTCTGGAGAGGTCTCAGAACCATCTCAGGCTATAAGGAATACAGTTCTCAGCCTCTAAGGGACACAAAGCGGGCAAATGAACTGAATCACTCTTTCAATAAATGGGTGATTCATCATTTGTCGCCCTCCCAGGTCCCAAGCTGAGTACACAGGTGTGGACCATCACCTCACCATGTGGATCTTGAAAAGGAAAGCCTCTAATCAGAAGTGCCTGACTCTGTGGTATAACTCACAAACGCGCAGCTTAAAGCAGAAAACCTGTAAGCTGGAGAGGGAATGGCGTCTCACTAATATAGAAGATGCTCATTTAGCCTGGAAAGAGTTTGTTCCTCTATATAAAAAAAGCCCTCTGTAAAGCTAGGACATCTTACTATTCATCATTAATTGAAGAAAATAAGAACAACCCCAGGTTGATTGCTCCTCCCTGAGCCTGGTTTTGCTCAAGGTTTCTTCCTGTTAAAAGGGAGTTTTTCCTTCCCACTGTCACCAAATACTTGCTCATAGGGGGTCATTTTGATTGTTGGGTTTTCTGTGTAATTATTGTAGGGTTTTTACCTCACAATATAAAGCGCCTTAAGGCCGTTTGTTGTAATTTGGTGCTATATAAACAAAATTGAATTGAGTTGAATTGAACTGAATCTTGGACTACCTTACCAACCAGTCAGTATGTGAGGACCCAGAACTGTGTGGCTGATAGGGTTTTCTGCAGTACAGGCACCCCACAGGGAACAGTCGTGGCTCCATTTGTTTTCACCATATACACATCAGACTTCACCTACTACTAACTCTGCTAACTGCTTCCTACAAAAGTTGTCTGATAACTCAACAATTGTTCGCCTCATTGCTGATGGGGACGACAGGAACTACAGAACCTGACCAAGAACTTTGCCAGCTGGGGCCAGTGGAACCACATCCAGATCAACACTGAGAAAATCAAAGAGCTGGTGGTGGACTTTTGCAGGCATAAACATCCTCCACTCGCAATGGTGTACATCCGGGGAATGGGCATTGAGATACCGATCTCATATAAGTGGGTGTTCACCTGACCAACAAATTGGACTGGACTCACAACACAAATGCCATTTTCAGGAAAGGAAAGAGCAGGTTGTATCAGTTATGGAGACTTAGGTCTTTTGGAGTGCAGGGGGAGCTCCAAAGACCTTCTATGACTCTGTGGTGGCATCGGCCATCTTTTATGATGTGGTCTGCTGGGGCAGCAGTATCTCCGCAGGGGACAGGAAGAAACTGAACAAGCTGATCAAAAATGCCAGCTCTGTTCTGGGATGCCCTTTTGACACAGTGGAGGTACTGTAGTGAGTGACAGGAGAATGGTTGCTAAGCTGTCATCCCTGTTAGAGAACACCTCCTATCCCATGCAGGTCACTCAGCACTGACCAGCTCCTTCAGTAACAGGCTTCTGCACCCATGGTGTGCATAAGAGAGATTTAGGAGGTGTTTCCTTCCAGCTGCTGTCAGACTCTACAATGCACAACAGCAGTGAATGCACATGTGAATACACACAGGCAAACTGGAGCCTGTCATATCTCAGTGTGCAATACTCAATACCTGTGCTAATAAACATCCAACTACTGCACTATGGAAAATTATTATTATTATTGTTGGGTTGTGATTCATCTAGTTATCTATTAATTCCTGCTCCATCCTATCTGCTGCTGTAACAATGTGAATTTCCCAGCAATGGGACTAATAAAGGCTATTTTATCTTATCTTAACATATTAGTAGGCCAAGTCATGACAACCTGTTGTTTCCTAGACTGGACTTAGGTAGCAGTCTTCTCAGTTAGTATGCCATTTGTTTACTACTCCAGAGAAACAACTTATACTTATTTCTAAAATTAAAACGTCATTATGATTGTGAGACCAATATTTAAATTGATTAAAATTCAACTGAAAATACAGATTTTTTTGTGCTGTACTTGTTGTGTTGGCTTTACTAGACTTCATTCCAGCTCTTATTACATAGTACCTTTCATGCCAAGAAAGCTCAAAGACTTGAGCTGAACTGAGGGTGATAAAAGAGGCTGACGGTACACAGCAAGCTTTAATAGAAGGTAAAGTTCACGTTCCCAGAAGTCCTCACTGTTTGCCCGATCAGAATAATGAAAGCAAAATCGCCCACCACTGCTCATTTATCACCCTGGTGGGGACTGGGCCCTTTCTAAAGGTCGACTGTTTAAAAACCCAGGTACATTGAGCAGCTTGTTGGCCAAATTCAGCATGACAACAGCCCCAGGGTGACAAAGAGGCAAGACCATGTGGGACTTCACTGTGGTTATTAGGCAAGGTTTAAAAAAATATAAAGGAGGAAGAAACATGAGCATTTAACTTTTGATAACATCAAAACTCCTTAAAAACAATGGTCAAAAATGTGCCACTTGCTAATGGCTACAAGAACAGGAAGAGATTAAATTTGGATAAATAGAAGAGCAACAAATAATAGAAAACAATTTCAGAAACACCTTCTGCTGTCAGGATTAGATTCAACAGGCAAAATCTAAATGAATTCATTATAAGAAATTGAATCATTATCTGGTTCTGTGAAAAATACAATGAATGGAAAGTATGAGTGTCTTAGAGAGGAATGGAAATAAGTCAGAGAAGAGAGACCAAGACAGACGCAAAAGTAGAGAGAAAAAATAGTTAACCCTGTCCATCATCTGCTGTCTGCCTATTTGTTGGCACACACAGGTTTGGGTTAAATCAAGCCCAGTTTAAATGGCAGCCCTTATTGTGACTCTAAGAACAACTCATAGCCTGCTATTGTAAATACATGTAAAGAGCATGTATGGAAAACATCAAAGTCATGCAGTTCAGTTAATGAGTTAATTAATTTCAGAGAGTACCTTACAACCAGTTCCCCAAATCAGGCTTAAACTTGGGCCAAAGATTGGGGGAGAACACTGTTAATGTTATTATGACTAATCTTGTTAGGAAACATATAAAAAAATAAAGAGTTTTATTATTCTAATAAACTAGATCTCATGAACGAGTATTCATAATAAATGGGCCGTGATGTACAAACCTTTCAAGTCTCTCAGAGAGATTATCTGCCAGATCAAAGGAGGGAGCCTTGTACACATCTGACAGATCCAGCTTCTTTCTGAAGCCTTTTCTTAACAGTGGCGTTACCCACCTACAGGGAAAAAAACAAAACGGGTTGTTGGACATCAGCTGTCTGAAAGCAGGATATAAGCCTTTATTCAAAGTGCACTGGAACTGTAGGTGAGCTTTGTGTTGCTCTGTTGACATAAGAAACTGTATATAGTATATTAAAACAAAACTGTTATAATTAATCTTTATACTGAAATAGGATAGTTTCTGTGTGGCTAGAGGATAAGCCTTTGGTTTCACAGACAGACTAATGACAGAAAACTGAGAGAAAGTCAAATATTTGCGGGTATCTGTGACTGAACACTATTGAACAGGCTGTCTCATCCAGATGAAATATAATCTGTTTTTTTAAAATTATTATTAGGACTGCTTCCCTGTTTGGGATCTCTAGCTGGAGTAAGGAAGTGGGATGTATGCGCCTCTTTGTTAGGCTACAATATTATTGAAACAATGAACTATTTAATCCACGCAAAAATTTGTAATATTACAATTCATAGCACGCTACACAAATATCGACGATTTTAAATCCTCCAAATCGGCCATCATTTTCTAGAACATAGTAAATCAGAGCTCAACTCACTTTGCAAACGCGTATTTTACGCACGGGATTTCTGCAGATGTGTGAAGAACAGAAGTCTCACTACGCCAGTGAATGAAAGGAAGTGATTTCTTTTGGAAGAATGAAAGGGTATCTATCTATCTATCTATCTATCTATCTATCTATCTATCTATCTATCTATCTATCTATCTATCTATCTATCTATCTATCTATCTATCTATCTATCTATCTATCATTGCATTTGCCTTAAGTGGCATTGGGGGTGCAACAGACGAGCTGCGTGTGCACCTTGCTAAGCAGACAAAGCCGCCGCTCCTTGGATTCAAAAAAGGTTCTTCTTACCAGAAGAAAAATTTGGAGATGGAGTTCGCATCTTCCACTGGTGACTTCTGCATTCTAAGAGCGCCGCCAGTTTGAGTTCTCTGCACCTGAGTGTCCCCCGCGTGGCTCGGAGGGGATGCTCTTCTCTTAGATTCTCCACTTTGTGCCTGCGCTGAATGTATTGTCGCTATGCCATCTTCGTCCCCCCAAAGGGAAAAAAAAAAGGCTGTACCTCTTCTATCACTTTGCGCGTTTCCCTTGTTTTATTCTTCCTCCAAAAGCTAAAAACTGGATGTCTCCTATCTCTTTGCGCGTTTCCCTTGGTTTATTTTCTGGTCACAGTCCACTTGGAGTATCTTCCTTTAACTCTCTTTCTTTCTCGCTCTATCTCTCTCTCTCTCACTGTGACAGGGAGAGGACAGTCCATCTTTTATGGGCTCGCCAAGAATTGAAACGTCATTTCCACGTCGACTGACTTCAGGGTACATATTGTGGCACCAAGATGAAGACGCACAAATTAGCTGATGTGGGGAACAAGAAAAGATGTGGGGAACAGTCCAGAACTCATAAAAATCTGAATTATCCTGGTTTTATTTGCGCTCTGTCAAATGTTAATATGTTAAATGTTAATTTAAAGAGAGAATAAGAGTAGAAATAACATTTAGCACTGTAGAATCCGACCCACTTGCCAGTTAGGTTTTCACATTTAGTCTTAACTTCTTGTTTAAACACAAAGAATATAATAAATATTGACAGAACCAACAGATTTTAGAGTCAGGTTAGTTCAGAAGCTGCTGCAGGTCTACTGATCTGCCTCTGAATCACTCCCTATGAAACACACCATAACAGGCACAGCTCCTGGATATTTAGATTAATTTGAAACTTAAAAAAAAAAAGTTAGGCACTGAGGTTAGGGAGGGTCAAAACTTCAAGACATTCCCGAAAGGAACAGAGATAAAGTGTGGTATTGGATCACTTGTTGATGCTGGTAATATAACCATCAAATCAGATTTAAATGGTTAAAAATTTTGAATTTGAGTAAAAGGAGCAGAGAACTGTTTAAAAATGCCGGTTTCACATCAGGTTTCTGGTAGAAGAACTTCAAACTGCACAGAAAACGAAGCTGCCATAAGCGAAAAATCATACTGAAAGCAGCAAAGCAGGATGTGTGAAGAGCAACTTTTTGTCAAAATAAATAACTACAAGAATCACTACGAAAAAAACAGTGTGCGTGTTGTCAAAGTAAATCGTAAAAAGTGCTTATTTAACTTTTAAAGAAGTAAAGGATTTTGACTCCATTTATCACCTCTTTAAAGGTTACTTCACTGAAATTTTTGACTCTGTGAGAGGGAAAGGATAAAGGGTATTAATGGAGCTGAGGAAAGATACAGGGAGACACTGCTGCTTTCAGTTTGCTGAATCCGGTCTTTCCTTGCCCAGCGGAAAGAGGGACCTCTCCTGGAGACTGACTATCCCTTGCAGCTGCTGTCAATTTATTAGGTACACTTAGATAACATCTAATGGGGATAAAGCAGTCCTACAATAACTCCTACCTTCATGCAGGTTATGTTTAGTTTAAGTTGAAAAAAATGACAGCTTAAAGGGTGTAATATCCCACCTTTCTGCAAAGAAAGAAAGAAAGAAAGAAAGAAAGAAAGAAAGAATTACTTGAGGATGTCAATCAGTAACAGTTTATGAACACCTAAAGGAGGTAGGTCTAATCAGGAAAACACATGTAAATAGCCAAGTGTGCAGCAGCTTTACATAACTAACTTATCACTCGGCATAGAAAAATAATCAGGAGCAAAAAACAAACAAAAAAACTGCATGAAAGTTTTGACAGCTGAAATTCATCGCCCATACTGTAGCCATAAAATTTGAAAAATAAAAAACCCACACAATTTTAAGACACAATTTTAATTAACAAAATAGTGCAACACTAGGTGAACATCATACTGTTATTTCCATTAGTTTTTTCCTACTAAACTACAGTCCTTAAATTAGTGCGGCGTCAAACTCCGCCCATCACCGGGTTGCAACGCTGCACATCCTCAAACAGCTTTCTGCTGTCTCCGGTAACCTGAACCGGGTAACGGCAACCTGAGAGGCTACGGTACATCATGGCCAGCTCTATGGATTATGCCTTTGCGGCTGGAAACGAAAGCGACGCCAGCGAAGATGAGTGGGATATCTCGTCTTATTCGGATAAAAAGTCTTGTTGCAACAAGGTTCTCACTGCCAGTGCCCTTCATCTCTTCGTATGCTGATCAAACTACCTGATAGCACTAACTAGCAACAGCTGCAAGCTCTGTATCTCAATAAGCTAACTTAACCAGCCTCACATATGCTTTTTTTTTCTGTAGGTAGCAAGCCAGTCCAACTCTAGGCAGTTTAGTAACCGAAGAAAACCTAGGCTGGTTTAAAGTACAGTTATGATAAGGAGCTTAGGTTTAGGAGTCTGCGTAATTGATGTTGTTGACTTGCTACTTGGAGGCTGCTCAGAAATGAACATCACCATAACCTATACAAGGTTCCTACATACAGAAACTTTGGACAAAGGATTTAAAGTGATTTAAAAGTATTTCTGACAAGTTGCTTTTAAGCGTGGTTCGATTTACCTGAGAGTAACTTTTTTGTAAAATGGACAAAAGTAGCCAGAAAATGCATGGACTTCTGTGTGCACAAGTTGAGCTTTTGTGCATACTCGCCCCCCAAAGACCCACTTTGAGCAAGGAAACCCTGCTGCATGAGCTAAATAATAATAAAACTTAAGATTTTCACATGCCTGCCATGAGGCCACCTGCCAACATGACATCCACAGACACACGCCATACAGATGTTACAGATGTATTTCAGATATAGTTTATCCCAACGCTTAGCTAAGATGGTACTCAATCAATAACAAAATAGCTCAAAGGAGAATAGCTCAATAAAATAGAATATAATACAACCCCCCCCCAATTTAATACAATACAGTAGTTCTATAAACTAAATAAATTCAGTAAAGCAAAGTAGAACAGAGTTAAAAATGACTTATTACATGTCCACAGTGCAGTTACCTTATTTAGGGTTTTTCCTGGCTTAAAACAGGCTTTCAGAGTTGACTGCACACTTAAATACAGTTAGTCTGCATATAGTGAAGCATTGTATTGTTACTTTACTTAGATGTCTTCCTGTTATTTTTGACTGTTTGATAAACAAAAAAAATAAGCTTGAGTTAAAACCTGCATTAAAATAGCTAAAAAAATATTTATTTATAGTCTTTTTGACTTTCCTGTAGTAAACGGCCACAAGCTCTTTTTATGCACAAGCGTTTTTTTAATATGCAGAAAATCCTTTTTAGTTTTGATTGTGATTGTTCCATATTTTCTCAGGAGCTGAAGGCTGTTGTACCGCAGGCAGAAGATAAAGTGTCAGTGTTGAAGAGAGCCATCAGTGAAGGAGACACTGACACTGTTGAAAAGCTGTTGGACAATGGCAAGCACTTCATTTGTTTTTGGATCACACAACATCATAGTTGGCTCTAAATATTACAGTAATAGTCTAACAATTCTTCAGTTATATATGATTATTATCATGAAGGTTGCTATTTTACTTTGACGATACATGTAAAAAATGCACACCTTCATTGCTTTATTGCACTGCTAAAAAAACCAAAAACACATCAATTTGGTTTCTTTCTTCAAAAGTGTCACTTACTTTGATCCACTTGTTCTGTCTTGCTGTGGACAGGCATGGATGTGGAGACCAGGCTTGGATTTGAATGGACTTCACTTATGTGTGCTGTCAGTGTTGCCAACTACGACCTGGTCAAACTGCTTCTGGATAGAGGGGCCAGTGCCAATTTCAGCAAAGGTCAGACAAATATGTTATCCAAAAAGTATTTTCTGTGTGTATAAAATAGTTTAAGGTTGCTTGCCGATTTTTTGCTTTCAGTTCACTTTTGAGCAAGTTCAGCATAGCCGGACTTTCTTTGCATTTGCTGGCCTTACAAAACCTAAAACCCCAACCAGAGATAACAGACACAACAAGGGTGGTTATCAACTTTCTTTGCTAATGTAGGCTTTCTGTTTTAGGCTCGGTGCGCACTCACATAAAAAGGGCTTTTCACGTCATTTGATACTTCTGCATAAAATCTAAATTAAATTTAGTACCACCTACTCCAGTCAGAGACATTATCAAAGGAATGAGTGATAGAGATCTAAAATAATATGCAAATATAACAGTGAAATGCAACACTGTTGCTGCAAGTAAGTCTAAAGAATAATGCCACAGAAAATTGTTAATCTGATGATTTGACCATAATGTGCACAAAGAGTGGTGAAATCCATCCATCTATCCATCCATCCATCCATCCATCCATCCATCCATCCATCCATCCATCCATCCATCCATCCTTTTCTTCTGCTTATCCAGTTCAGGGTCGTGGGGGGAATCCCAGCTGCAATAGGGTGAGAGGCAGGGTAGATTCTGGACAGTTTGCCAGTCTGTCACAGGGCTAACACACAGAGGGAGAACACTTTGGAAATCTTCTGGGGAGAGGGTACCAAGGCATTCCTGAGCCAGCCAAGAGATGTAATCTCTCCAGTATATCCTAAGGCCGCCACTGGGAAGTGGGACATGCCTGGAACGTTCATGCTTAGCTCTCTTTACCACAACAGACTGGTACAGCATGCATGACCCAGACAAAACACCAGTCTGGCTGTCAATCTCCCACTCCACTCTCCCCTCACTTGGGAACAAGACCCTGTGATATTTTAACTCCTCCATTTGGGGCATCAGCTCATCTCTGATCCATAGTGGATACTTTTTTCTTACTGAGAGCCATGGCATTGGACTTTGAGGTGCCAATTCTCATACTAGACGCTTTACACTCAGCTGCAAACTGTCTCAGTGCGAGCTTTAGGTCATTGCTCGATGAAGCCAATAAAAGCAGATCCTGAAACCCCCAAACCAGACACCCTCCCCTCCCTGGCTGTGCCTAGAAATCCTGTCCATAAAAATTGTGAACAGAATTGGTGACAGGGCAGCTCTGGCACAGTCCTATGCCCACTAAGAACAAGTCTGACTTATAATGTGGGCCAGGCTCTCACAGTTTTACAGGGACTGGATAGCCAGCAATGTAACTGATCAGTTTTCTAATCATTTTTTAACACAACTGCAATTCTACCTCTGAAAAAAGACTTGTAAGCAGATCAGGACCAAATATACAAAAACACTGGTATGAGCAGTCAAAGGATCAAAACAGTTAAAAGGGAAATTATGGAACTCAGTGGAGTACAGAGTAAAGGATAGATGTCCTTTTATCTGGTGAATTTATAAACATAGTGAAAAATGGAAGTACCTGACATTTGTTTTGTCATATAAATCTGTTGCACCTGCTTTTGTTTGGGAAGTTAAAATATGTCAGGTATCTGCTGTCAGTTATAGTTCTCAGAAAGAACATCATAATCAGCAAAAATCAATATGGGCAGGCCGCAATTACAAAAAAAATGCAAATCGGAAAAATCCATCCATATAGATCTGTGAAACTAGATCCCAGATACGGACGCTGCTTTTTGTAACAGTTTTTCTGCAAAAGAAGAATTTTTGTCACTGCCTTCAATGAGGTTTTAGTTTGCTGCGAATCTGCATATCACTAATGGTGTAGTAATATACACTGCTCAAAAAAATAAAGGGAACACTTAAACAATACAATATAACTCCAAGTGAATCAAACTTCTGTGAAATCAAACTGTCCACTTAGGAAGCAACACTGATTGACAATCAATTTCACATGCTGTTGTGCAAATGGAATAGACAACAGGTGGAAATTATTGGCAATTAGCAAGACACACTCAATAAAGGAGTGGTTCTGCAGGTGGGGACCACAGACCACTTCTCAGTACCTATGCTTTCTGGCTGAGGTTTTGGTCACTTTTGAATGTTGGTGGTGCTTTCACACTCGTGGTAGCATGAGACGGACTCTACAACCCACAGAAGTGGAGATGGAGATGCCGTGGAGAGCGATCTGCTGCCTGCAACATCCTTCAGCATGACCGGTTTGGCAGTGGGTCAGTAATGGTGTGGGGTGGCATTTCTTTGGAGGGCCACACAGTCCTCCATGTGCTCGCCAGAGGTAGCATGACAGCCATTATGTACCGAGATGAGATCCTCAGACCCCTTGTGAGACCATATGCTGGTGTGGTTGGCTCTGGGTTCCTCCTAATGCAGGACAATGGTAGGCCTCATGTGGCTGGAGTGTGTCAGCAGTTCCTGCAAGATGAAGGCATTGAAGCTATGGACTGGCCCGCCCGTTCCCCAGAACTGAATCCGATTGAGCACATCTGGGACATCATGTCTCGCTCCATCCACCAATGTCATGTTGCACCACAGACTGTCCAGGAGTTGGCGGATGCTGTAGTCCAGGTCTGGGAGGAGATCCCTCAGGAGACAATCTGCCACCTCATCAGGAGCATGCCCAGGCGTTGTAGGGAGGTCATACAGGCACGTGGAGGCCACACACAATACTGAGCCTCATTTTGACTTGTTTTAAGGACATTACATCAAAGTTGGATCAGCCTGTAGTGTGTTTTTCCACTTTAATTTTGTGTGTGACTCCAAATCCAGGCCTCCATTGGTTAATAAATTTGATTTCCATTGATGATTTTTGTGTGATTTTGTTGTCAATACATTCAACTTTGTACAGAACAAAGTATTCAATGAGAATATTTCATTCATTCAGATCTAGGATGTGTTATTTGAGTGTTTCCTTTATTTTTTTTGAGCAGTGTATATTTTTTAATCAGTGTTTATTAACTGGGTTTCATTGACTCAAGCATAATTGATATTTTTTTTGTTTATCTATGCATGCAGAGACCCATTCTGAGCCAGTGGTAAATGTACCGATATCATCACAATAGTGAATGAAATGCTCTTATAAGATTTTTAACTTGAGATCAGGACTAGTCACTCATTATTCATTGATCGGTTAGCTCTCATTAAATGTAAACACACTGTTATGGGCAGACTGGGGTTCAGTCTGCCTACAACACCAATCCTACCATAATTGTAAGCGCTTTCGTAACTATACCAGAGGAAATCTAAAACTGCTCATTTAGTCAGAGGACTACCCAAACTCACAATTACAGCCTTTTATGTAGTACCTGAAACCTTTTTACAGTGTGTTAATCCTCTAACAGTTTTAAGATTAAATGGATTAAAAATAGAGCTTAGGCAGACTACTTCAGTATTAACTAGCGTAGGCCCCACTGACCCCTGTGTGACCTTTCACCCTCTGCTTTTCAGGAAGGGCAGATAGTCTGATTAGGCAACTGCTGCATTTTTGCCTTATAGACTTGAATATTGAAAAGCCTGACCTAATCTCCCTGGCAGTCTCTGTTGCGTTGGTGTTGAGTTATCCTTCCCCACATGGCACGTTTTATCAATTTCCTCACCTGCTACAGCCAAAGACCGGGGAACCAATCAGACCTATGCACCACTATGCTTCATCTGACATTACTTAATGGCAGTGACGCCAATGAGGAACTCTTGCAGAAACACACCGCTGATCCTTTGAGTTCTTTTTAGTTCATGCACACTGCACCCTTGTCCCAAAGCAAGAAAAATTGAAGGCATCTGTTGGATCGAGATCAGGGAGCAGAACTCCTTCATGTTAAGAGGTTTGCAGTTTTATACTAATAAAGCCATGCATGTCCTTTCAGAATTGCAGTT